>PVIU01001855.1:158308-193471 GCA_004026605.1 Ondatra zibethicus | reverse complement strand
CTTACAAACCACAATCCCAGAGAATTGAGACAACAATACAGACACTAAGAGAGACTTACATAGATATAATCTACGTGGGAAGTAGAAAGTATAAAAAGACAAGATCTCCTGAATAAATTGGGAGCATGGGGACCTTGGGGGAGGGTTGAGGGAGGGAGGGGTGTGGCAGGGAGGGGAGCAGAGAAAAATAAAAAATAAATAAATAAATAAAAATGTAAAACAGTCAGGGTAGGGCTATGGAAAACTTTCTGTCAGCTGATGTTCCTAAACACTCATTCTCCCGTGCCTCAGCACTCTGAATTCATGTAGCGCTGCTCGGGAGAGACCCCAGATTCTAGCTAGCCATTCTTGAACTAGCTTTGCAAAAGTCTGCTTTTCTGTTTTTATGCTCATTCTTGAATGCATTCCAGGAGAAATGGGAGGGTGCGTTAGCCTAACCAGCATTGACTTGAAGAAAAATTAGTAGAAATTACTTTGACACTTGGAACTGGCAGCCTGAGAAGCAGCATTTGGAATTTGCTGGTTAGCCATCCCTCGGACCATTTCTTCCTAAAATCCTTGTCCAAGCTGACAGCTATTCAGTTGCTGAGGGATGGCACTGTAGCCTTCTTCGTGGCTATGAGAAATTTGGTAAATACAGTCAATAGATTAGTCATTTCCTCCTGACTGACAGACCTGACTCACTGTCCACCTGAGTATCTTGACTGTGGAAACAGACTGGAATTCCTAAAGCACAGAGAAATTAAGACTAAGCTTTCAAGCCAGTTTTTAAAAGCATGTAAGCATGAGCATTAAGGGCATGATGGATATAGCAAGTGTTTGAATTAAGAGGTTAATTGTGCTTAAGAGCAATTCCATTTGGCCCTGTTTCGTCTGTCACAGGAGCAGGGCTGTCCCTGTGATGGATGCTGAGCTGGCTTCTCTAGGACAACATGGCAGCTAACATCTCATTTTTCCATTTCAGAATATGTCACCATAGTTATTCCTTCTGCATTAAACATTCTTCTACAGAACTACCAGTGTATCCAAAATGAATTAACTTTCCACAAAACAAAATTCTTCTTCAAATGCCAGAGCTCTCTTCATCTCTCTTATATGAAATTCTAGCACGTATTATAACCCTGTCTGTCATGACCCTTAGAACTGACTTGTCAAGATCTTCATCAACCCAGGCTTATAGGAGATACAGAGCAAGGAGAGAGATTAGATGTGCTTCTGAAGCCCTAGTGAGTCGTCAAAGCCTGCGGAAGGGGTAAGGTAAAAAACACAGACAGGCACCCAGAAAAGTGCCGCCTTGAGCCTTCTCAGTGGGAAGGGCTCTTGGATGGCTCCGCAAGGGGGCTAGGAAGAGAAAAGACACATCTTTGTGTCCTCTGAGGGTTCACCTCTGTGACATGCTTTACTGCTCTTCACTGGTAACCACCACTGGATAGGATGTCAGAAAATGGTGCTGATCAGAGTGAGGTTGCCTTGTGCTGAAGGAGATCATAGCCCTCTAGGAAGTTTTCATCGTGATAAAGATGCATGGCACAAAGGTTGCCATTTTAGTGTTAAAGTGTGTAATTCTGTGGCCTTAATATATTCACATTATTCTGCAACCATCACCGTGGTCTGTCTCCAGAATGTTTTCATCATTCTACATGGAAAGTCTGTTCTCATTAAACACTGACTCCCTTGCCTCTCCTCCCCTAATCTCTGGAACTCACTATTCTTCTCTGTGAAGCTAACTCTCGCAGATACCTAGGGTGACTAAAGTCATGCAATATTTATTCCTTCTTGCCTAGTTTGTTTCTATAACGTTTGAAGTTTATCCAGGCTGTAGCATGAATCAGATTGCATTATTTTTAAAGGTTGAGTAATATTTTATATACATGAATATGGCATTCTACTTGTCTATTGATCTGTTGATTGACACAGGTTACTCTGACTTTGATTATTGGAAAGATGATGTGTTAACCTGGGTGTTGACAGAGAACCTGAATTTAGAATATGCTGCTCATGGATACTTACCCAGAAGGGAATTGCAGGATCTAAATTTGTGTTATTTTCTGTGCCCAAATGTTTTGCCTGCATCTATGTCTGTGCAGTACCCTCAGAAACAGAAGACAGCATTGGATCCCCTGGAGCTAGAGCTACAGACAGTTGTCAGCCACCATGTAGGCCCTGGGAAGCAAACCTCTGTCCTCTGCAAAAGTAACCAAGTGCTCTTAACCTTTGACTCATCTCTCCAGCCCCCCCTTCAATTTTAATTTTTTGAGGAATGTGTTCAAGGAATTTTAACTATACTAATCTGCTAAACAAAAGATTTATTCATTGACTACTTCATATGTGCCATGTGATGTGTGGGCGTCAGAAAAATGGAGCTAGAACAAGGCTCCTCCTCTCGGGAACCTGCCAGGGAGGACTCAGGACCAGGCCGTAGTCAGCAGTCACATGTGCAATTAGCACCTGCATGCTGTGTCTAGTTCTCTTAGGAGTATATGAAGACTATTCTGGAAGTGCTTCCCAGTGTTTCGGAAGCTGTCTCCTTGGATGTTGTCTATGGTGAATATTGTATCAGATCTTGGCTAATGGTGACCGATGTAGTGGAGTTCCAGTGTCCGAGTCTGTGTTGGATGCTAGGCTTACTTAGTTCAGTGTATATATTGCTCTCTGTGGCCTAAATGGACCCCTCATGTTTTTTTTTTTTTCTTCTAGTGGTTTTTAATTGCCAACCGATCTTACAAAGTCAGTGCGGCCAGCTCCTTTTTCTTCAGTGGCGTGTTTGTTGGCGTTATCTCCTTTGGTCAGCTTTCAGATCGCTTCGGGAGGAAAAAAGTCTATCTCACAGGTAACCTGTCACCACGTTCTTACACTGAATAAGAGGTTTCATTTCCCTGATACTCTTAGGAAATAATAATAATGTTATTCCCTTCAAGTTCTCTGAGTCCGCAGGTGGACAGAGCTTCTGTTAATACGCTGGCAAGAGGCCACACTGCAGCTAGCCATGACTCTGGCCAAGTGGTTTTCTGGAATGAGCTCACCTTGCTAGGCCAGCTATTTCTGTTAAAATACATTTTTTTTTGACAGTGCTTTCTACAACCCCCAAATCTAAGCACTGCCCTGCTTCTAAAGAGAGCAGTGGAAGATTGCCGCAGCTCCCTTTCTTTTCCCTGCATCTCCCTGTGTTGGTTTGTTTCAAATGAGTTCTATAGGATTTGGCGTAGCGGTCTTGACAGGCCGAGTACGAGTGACGATTTTCATTTTCTAGCATTATTATGAATAACTGAAAAGGGTGTGTGATTGACAGAAACTGTAAAACAAAGAAAGCAAGCCTTGGCTTTTCTTCATAGTTTTCAGGGCAAATTGTTAGGGGGAAATGAACAACATAGCTCAGGACATTTACGTTTGCAAAGGTTTGTTTTACAAACTGATGAATAGAATTTATTTTTTTCAAATGCTGCTTTGCTTCTGGGTCATTGAATATTGTTCCTCTCTTCCCAGGTTTTGCTCTTGACATCTTATTTGCTATCGCAAATGGATTTTCCCCCTCATATGAATTTTTTGCAGTGACTCGCTTCTTGGTGGGCATGATGAATGGAGGAATGTCCCTAGTGGCCTTTGTCTTGCTAAATGAGTGCGTGGGCACCGCCTACTGGGCACTTGCAGGTACTGCGTCACTTGGTGCTGCTCTGGGTGTGAGTGCCTCTGGGAAGCCATGCTGGGAACCAGCTTAAATCTGAAAACACACTTGGACTTGAGGCATTTCATATCTGAAGGTTGAGTATTCCTTACCCCAATGCTGGGGGCCAGAAGTGTTCCACATTCCACATTTTTATGCACAATGAAATACCTTGGAGATGTGGCCCAATTCTAAACACAAAATGCATTTACATTCCATTGCTGCTTTATGCACATAGCCTGAAGGTGATGTTGTGAAGTATTTTTAGGTCTCTATTTTGGGTTCAGACCATCGCAACCAAGGTAAAGTATGGATTTTTCCACTTGAGGAATGGTGTTGACTCTCAAAATGTTTCAGATTTTGGACCATTTGGAATTTGGTTTTTTTGTGTTAGGGATGCTCAGCCCCCTCAGACTTGCTTTCTCCAGTGTGTTCTCAGGATGCCAGCGATCTTGTTCACATTGCCTGGGCCTGCCTCACAGACAGTTTGGTGGCCACCCACCTCATGGCCTGCCTGCAGATGACTGTGGGAGTGTCCCATTTTCAGAATGGCATTCATCACTTTCTCCTTCCCCTGGGAAATAGTTAGGGCAGGAAACACTGGGTGTTTGACTGCTTCCTACTGACTCTTATTTTATGGATTTCCTCGTTTTCACTCTTCTCTCTGGTCACTAGAGGGCATTGGTGTAGCATTTCTTATTGAGGCTAAATTTCTAAATTGAGGCCGTATTCTGTATTATTTCTAATAATTCCAGCATACTCTCAACACCACACACACCAAAAAGAATTATTTGAAATTTTTGTATTTATTTATTTCACATATGTATGTGTGTTCACACGCACATATGCACATGGTCAGAGAACATCTTCAGGAGTCACTTCTCTCCTTCAGTCCCGTGTGGGACTTGGGATTGAACTCAGATCATCAAGCCTGGACAGCAAGCACCTTTACCCACTGAGACATCTCACTAGCCCCAGTAATTACTTTGAGAGGTTATCTTAGGTAGAATTTCTATTCCTGTGATAAAACACCATGACCAAAATCAACTTGGGGAAGAAAGGGTTTATTTCACCTCATTACTTATAGTCTATCATGCAGGGAAGCCAGGACTGGAACTCAAGGCAGGAAGGAACTGAGGAAGAGCCCACGGAAGGATGCTGCTTATTGGCTTGCTTTTCATGGCTTGCTCAAACTGCTTGCTCACAGCACCCAAGACCACCAGCCTGGGGGTGTCACTTCCCACAGTGAGCTGGGTCTCCTCACATCAATCATCAATCAAGAAAATGCACCACAGGCTTGCCCATAAGTCAGTCTTGTGGGGATATTTTCTTAGTTGAGGTTCCCTCTTTCAAAATGACTCTAACTTGTGTCAAGTTGACATAAAAACTGGCAAGAATAGAGGCTGGAGACTGGAGAGATGGCCCAGTGAGTAAAGTGTTTGCTGATTTGAGATTCCCCAGCCAGGCATGACAGTATGTCTGTCACCCTGCTAGAGAAATGGGAACAGTAGATCCCTGGGGCTCGCTGACCAACTAGACTAACAGAAATGCCAAGGTCCTGATTCAGTGAGAGACCCTGTTCCAGACTATAATGTGGAGAGCAGTAGAGGAAGACACGTCAGTCTCTTACCTCCATATGCACAGGGACATGCACCTGCACACACACACACATCCCTACACCATACACACACATGCACGCATACACACAGACACACGCGTTATGTGACTTCAAATATTGTCTTATGAGAGTGCCTATCTAAACATCTACCTTTTAGATTATAGATTTGCACTGATAACTTTTTGAGATTTTTTTTAAAAAACTTTCATTGACTTGACAATCATTAGTACAAACAATATTTTGTACCATTATAGGAACAAAACTGACCTTGCGATTGATAAAAATGTATCTAATGACAATATTATGAGAGAATATCATTGTTGCTCTTTAGAACTAATTCACTTGTTTAAAAAATTTCAGATTATAATTACGTTTCTTCCTTCCCTCCAAACTGTCTCATGTGCTCCCTCCTACCCTTCTTCAAATTCATGACCTCTTTTTTATTAGTTGTTATTGTATGCACATGTGTATGTATATATATGCATGCATATATATTGGATTTTTATTCAAAATGCAGAGGAAGGTCCTGGGGTTTATGTTACAAAGAGGAAAGTTGGGACCTCATACAGAAAGATTGTTCTCATGGGTCTGTGACACCAGAGAAGAGAAATACACACTGAGGGATCTTTCAGGAGCTGTGTGGTTGGCTGTGTGAGCCCAGTGGTGGTTCAGGCAAGGTGGAGGCTGTAGCAGAGAAGGAGGAGGAAGACTGAGTTGGATTTGGGTGGCCATGACCTGGAGAGGAGTCAGCAGAGAGAGGGAGAGAAAGGCCTAAGGGACACTTTAGGGTTTGGGTCTGGAAACTGGATCAGTCACTGGTGCCTTTCACACAATAAAGTTAGAACTAAACAGTATTTTTTAATCTGCCAACATTTAGCCAGGTTGTCACTTAGCAGGGATAGGAGACTTGAAATGTATAAAAAATAAGTGGTAAACCAATGTGAATGGAAGCATAAAGGCCCCGAGGTACATAGACATTAAGTGAACTATACATGGTATTCCAGAATTATAATAAAGGACTTGAAACCAAATTTTTAATGGTTTCAGCCAAATTTCCCAGGAAGCACATCTTAGCTGCAGCTCTTTGCCTTGTGCCTACATTGATGTTATCATCTGGACCCCTGCCCTCTGTTGTCATCACACTATGTAAGGTCACCAAGCGACAACATATGTTTGAATCATCTCTTGTCCACCATGTCCTTTTGGTGGTACCTTCTTCCATTAACTGTGGCAGAGTTTAACGCTAAAGAGTGCAGATACAGGACAAGCATTTGCTATCTCACGACAGTGCAGCTGTGTTTCGGAGATTTCTGAAACTGAGAAGTCTGGTGTTTCTCACCTCTGCTCTTCATTCTCTCTGAAAACCTTCTCAGCCAGAGATGAGACCTAGAAGTTCCAAGGACAGTTTTTGAAATACAAGTTCTGATTGGTCAAGCTAAGGTTACTCTTACAGCTAAGGGAACTGTGATTGGTTCCCTTGAGCTACACAGTCAGTTCTCCAGGATAGTGTGGTTGAGAGGTTTTTGACAGAAAGAAAAGTAAGGCAGAACATCTTCTAAAGTGGATGCTCATAACCAGAGGCTTCCAGATGTCCTCCCTGCCCCCACCCTGATTAATGGAGAGAGTGTGTAAACCCAAACCCACACTGTGATAGGATGCTGTGGTAGCTAATTGCAGTTGTCAGCTTGGTGTGTTATGAAATACTTTAGTGAGCACACTCTGGGGCACGTCAGAGACTAACTGAGGAGCTACGACCCACCCTGAAGGAGGTGGCACCAGCCCATGGGCTAAGGGCGCAGGCTGAATAAAGAGGAGAGCAAAAGAGAAATGAGTGCCAGCATTCGCCTCTCTGCTTCCTGCTGTGCCCAGCCAGCAGCAAACATCCTCACATTCCCACCCAACCCTTTCAGAGTTACTGCTTCCTGTCAAACCCGTCACCACAGTGAGGAGAAAGGCAGAGAGACCACAAGTATAGCATTGTGTAACAAGCATTAATTTGAGGAAATATTGTCAACGAAAACTACTTTGAGATCAGTATTATACTATTTCAGTGATGAGAAGATGGAAGCTCACGAAGGTAGTGACTTGTTCAAAATCACACTGCAGCACAGTGGCTCTCAACCTTCAATACAGTTCCTCATGATGTGATACCCTCCAACCATAAAATTGTTTTCGTTGCTACTTCATAACTGAATTTTTGCTACTTTATGAGCCATAATGTAAATATCTGATAATGCAGGATATCTGATATGTGACCCTTGTGAAAGAGTAGTTTGACCCCAAAGGGGTTGTGACCCATAGGTTGAGAACCACTACTATAGTACTTGGTAAAACTCAGGTTTAAACTTGATCCCTCTGAAACCAGCCTATCCTGTCCCCCGACTGTGTTCCTGTTGTGTGTGTGTGTCATCATAGGTGAATACTGCATGCCTGGGAAGCCTTGTCCTTGGAAACCAGCCAGGTGCTATTTGATGCAGTATAATGAATCCAAACAGCTATTGATTGTCTTAAATCTCCAGGGGACTCCATACTGTCTCTATTTCCTTACTTGCTGAATTGTGCTCTCAGAATGCTACACACACATACACCTTTGGCTCTTTCTTTTCCTAGTCAGGGCAAACAGTATATTAGTCGTCTTGTTGTGTCATAAAGTGATAAGCTCTGAATGGTGATCAAAGAAAACATTTGTTTATAAGATTGTCATAGAAAAATTAAGACAAAGACAAGCAAAGACCATCTAAAAGCTGCCTTTCCACAGAAACAAGAGAGAAGGGAGTGACTCAGAATGCCAGTGGACCTTGTACAGAGCCAGGCTTTGCCACATACAGCACCCTGTGTCACAGACACCTGCCCTGACCCTCAAGCTGTTCTATTGCTTGCTCTGACTAGCAGAGTTTGAGCTGTGGAACCCACATGATGGAAAGAAGGAACCAGCTACCACAAGTTGTCTTCTGACCTACTGAAGTGCACAGTGGCACCATGGCACACATAAGCCACACACATCGAGACACATGTACAATAATTACAAATAGAATAAAATCTTTAAAAAAAAGATTAAGACCAGCATTGCCGGAACTGCATGGCTTGAAAGTCCCATCACCCACATTGAAAAATACCTCCAGCTTCAGCCACAGATGCAGGCAGAAGTGAGGGCAGCAAGCATTCCAGACAGCACCTGACAGAAGTTTGGCACTCCATCCCGTCCACACCAGCTGCCCTTCCTCCAGCCCACAGGTTTCTGGCCCCTCTTGCTGTTATAAATTGAAGCTGGGCACGTGCATAGCCTTTCCCTGTGTTCTGCTGCTCACACTTAGTAGGGCAGGGCTGATGACTCACAGGAGGGCCTGCACACTGATCAGGGTGGGAAAGGGTGCTGTGGACGATCTTCGCCAGTGACAGTTCTCTTTCCCTGCATTAGGATCCATCGGCGGTCTCTTCTTCGCTGTTGGCATCGCGCAATATGCCCTGTTAGGATACTTCATCCGCTCCTGGAGGGCCCTAGCTGTTCTGGTCAACCTTCAGGGAACAGTCGTCTTTCTCTTATCTTTGTAAGTAGACTTTTCTCCTGGAATTTTTGTTCCACAAACAGAAGTATCTTAGAAGGATATGAGCAAGCAAGGAAGCAGCGTCACTCCTTTCAAGAACTTGCCTGCAGTGAATTCTGGGAAGAGCTAAACTGCAAACGCTCAATTCTTGTCAGCTCCTTGGAAGAGAGAGATGCTATTTAATTGTCTCAGAACACAGGTGTCTCATGTTTAGAGTCATCAACTGCATTTGGCCTTCAGGTGATGGACATTTCTTTTCTCCTTCCTTCCTTCCTTCCTTCCTTCCTTCCTTCCTTCCTTCCTTCCTTCCTTCCTTCCTTCCCTCTTCCCTCTCTCTTTCTCTCACTCTCTTTTTTCTCCCCCTCCCCTTTCTCTCTTTCTCCCAGTGTCTTAATATTAAAGATCTTCCAGCTGGATCTGGCCATGTGTGCAGCTGAGGTCTGACGCTGCTGTGGAGCTGAACATGTGGTGACAGCTGTTCCTCTTATAGGAGTCTCAGTTCAGGGCCTCTAAGTGCAAAGTCCACATGAGATCCCTTGTCTGCCGGAGAGTTCAAAGCAGTACCAGAATAATTCCCAAGCCAGGGCGAACTCCAGTTCCCAAGCCAGGGTGGGCGCCACAGTCACCTGAGTGTCACATCATGGTGCTTGGCGCCAAGTTCAGCCTACCTAACCAGCTTTAATGTGGCCAGTGAGAGCTGTTTCTTCCCTAAGGTATCAGACTAAAATCTTTTGTGTAAACAAGAATTTCATCCAGTGGTATCTGGGGTTTCTTTCTTTTGTGAGTTAAAGTAAAACAGGCCTGTGGTAGTATCTTAATTTCAGTTGCTCTGCAATTTAATAGCTCTTTCTTCAGTTTCTAAGTTGAGGTTTGGTGGGATCTGAACTAAAATTCGCTTCCACAGTGTCTTTGAAAACAAGAGAACTGTTAAATGCAGAAATGAATATATCAGAATAGTTAGCCTGTATTAAAGAAAAAAATCCATTAAAGGATTGAGTTGTGTGAGCTGTCCAGTGAGGTAGTTTCATTATTATAAAGGGAAATAACAACATTTTATTAGCTTACACATTGGACATTTTTGAAAGTAATAAAATTATGCTTCACATAGTGCATGGAGTTAATAAGCAGTGAATAAATGAGTTTTCTTTTCAAATATTTAACAAAGCTCATACTCCTGCACCTAGCCTGGCTCTCATCGCTCCTTCAGTCCAGGCAAATTCAATGCATGATGTGAGCCATTGGGCCTTTCTCTTTCTGAGTCTGTAGTCTAAGTTAGTTACTGCTTAGTGCTAGATGAGGAAATGTCCTCACTGAGAGATGAATTCAGGACATGAATAATAGAAAGGAGGGAAACAGACTCATAAGTTCTAAAAGTATTCTCACTCTCAGATATCATTTTCAATATGATTGATGAAGTCTGGGGTTTTTATTGCTAATTAATATCCTGAAAACACAAAGGTCGGGGAGTATATGACCACTGTTGGCCACAGACAATCATGTCAAGATTTTGATATGCTTCCTGCTGGTTCTTTTTCACTCCTTCCAGATCCGCCCCATTTCAATTTTGTTTTCATGTGTTTCTGTATATAGGCAGGTCAGCTATCTTCTTCAAATTCTTTTTATTTATATTAGGACTAAATTAAATCATTGTACCCAGTATCTCCATATTGTACACAGTAGCTCTATATTGTATCCAGTAGCTCTATATTGTGCACAGTAGCTCTATATTGTACGCAATAGCTCTATATTGTACACAGTAGCTTTATATTGTATGCAGTAGCTCTGTATTGTATACAGTAGCTCTATATTGTGCACAGTGGCTCTACATTGTATACAGTGGCTCTATATTGTGCACAATGGCTCTATATTGTACACAGTGGCTCTATATTGTATACAGTGGCTCTATGTTGTGCACAATGGCTCTATATTGTGCACAATGGCTCTATATTGTACATAGTGGCTCTATATTGTATACCATGGCTCTATATTGTGCACAATTGCTCTGTATTATACACAGTGGCTCTATATTTTATACAGTGGCTCTATATCATGCAAAGTTGCTCTGTATTGTACACAGGGGCTCTATATTGTGCACAGTAGCTCTATATTGTGTACAGTAGTTCTATATTGTGCACAGTAGCTCTATATTGTGTACAGTAGTTCTATATTGTGCACAGTAGCTCTATATTGTGCACAGTAGTTCTATATTGTGTACAGTAGTTCTATATTGTGCACAGTAGCTCTATATTGTGCACAGTAGTTCTATATTGTGCACAGTAGCTCTATATTGTGTACAGTAGCTCTATATTGTATACAGTAGCTCTATATTGTGTACAGTAGTTCTATATTGTGTACAGTAGTTCTATATTGTGTACAGTAGTTCTATATTGTGTACAGTAGTTCTATATTGTGCACAGTAGCTCTATATTGTGTACAGTAGCTCTATATTGTGTACAGTAGTTCTATATTGTGCACAGTAGTTCTATATTGTGCACAGTAGTTCTATATTGTGCACAGTAGCTCTATATTGTGCACAGTAGTTCTATATTGTGCACAGTAGCTCTATATTGTGCACAGTAGCTCTATATTGTGCACAGTAGTTCTATATTGTGCACAGTAGCTCTATATTGTGCACAGTAGTTCTATATTGTGCACAGTAGCTCTATATTGTGCACAGTAGTTCTATATTGTGCACAGTAGCTCTATATTGTGTACAGTAGCTTCCAAAAGAACAGTGTTGACTTGGTTGTGTACTTACTAGTCAATAACAATAATTAAATGGCAACAAGGTGACTAAAGGATTTTATAAGACATTATAGGTGACTTTGATTAACAGTCCAGTGTTGTGCATGAGTGTCCTTGTCCCCAGTGGATAAGTTCTGTGAAAGCTCCTTTTTGTCCCAGCACCTTTCCTCTCAGCACCTATTACACTGCTCTGTATAAAATGGAGATGCTCACTGAGTGGCTATCGGCAGAACGACTATCAAGCTTCTGGGTCCTGTAGTTCTATTGTTCACTGTCCTTCTTGAGAAGTATCAGGAATTTGAGAAAACAACAATCTTTTTCTTCAGATTTTTACTTAAGGCAGAGTGTCAGATTAGACTTTTTAAAAATAAAGTGGTTTGGTTTTATGTTTAGTGAGGAAGAAAGACTTCCAGGCTGCAAAGATAGCTCAGTAAGTAAGAGTGCTTGCTTTGCAAACTTGAAGATAAGTTCATATCCTAGCACCCACATAAAAAGCTGAATGTGGCCACATGCCCTGGTAACCCAGCACTGTGGAAGGCAGAGAAAGGAGAAACCACACTAGTTCTGGGCTCAGTGAGAGCCTCTGCCTTACAGGGATAAAGCAAAGAGTGAAGAGCTTAGAGGACCTGACATCCTCTAAGAGCACACACAGCATATTAACCAGCAGGCACGCGTGCACAGGCACGCACATGCACACACACGCACACAGGTGCACACATGCACGTGCACATATACACACTTTAATTTTTTTTAAAAAGGCTTCCATTCTGTCATGGTTTTGTCTTTGGGGCAAAACCTCTTTAAATGTCTGCAGAATGGTGAAGCAAACTCTACATAGTATCTAAATTTTGAAACTGTGAAGACGCTAGTGGCATACCACAAAGCAGTTCAACACTTCGTGGCCGTATTAGGAAACCCCTGCTGTTCTGCAACTAGAAGTTACCCTGGAAATAATTTTATTCTTTACAGTCTTGGTGAAACAGGAAAGGTCCTTAGGACACTCTGAATCTGGCACATTGGATTACAGAAGTGGCAAAGATGTGTTATATCGTTTCATGCTTCTGTGTAGTCTTAAACTAACATCTCCCTTCTAAATAACATGCCATTAGGTTAAAAATATCTTTGAAATGTTTTGTTTGATTAGACAATAAAAATTTCTTTCTTTGTTTTTTTGGGTTTTTTTTTCTTTTGGTTTAACAAGACAGGGTTTCTGTGTCTATCTTTGGCTGTCCTAGAACTCACTCTGTAGAGTAGACTGGCCTCGAACTCACAGAGATCTGCCTGCCCCAGCCTCATGAGTGCTAGGTTTAAAGGTGTGCACTATCATGCCTGGCTGATAATAAAGACTTCTATCTCAATGTGAGATTTTCCAGAGTTTAAAAACCCAGTAGAGTAGGCATGGTGGTACATGTCTGTAATCCCAGCACTCTGGAATGTCTTAAATTCAGGACTATTCTGGGCTATGTAGCTAAGATAAAACTGTTCTACATAGTGAGACCATGTCTCAGGAAAAGAAAAAGACAAAAACATAAAGCAAGGCTGTGCTTACTGCTATGTTGTCTACCAGCGTGTAATGGGAACTCAGAGTGTGCCTGACCTCTGACCTATGCTTGTGAGGAATGTGTATCATTCAGCACTGTAGAGGCAGGCTCTGTGAGTTCGAGGCCAGCCTGGCCTATGAGAGCTAGTTCCAGGACAGCCAGGACTGTTACACAGAGAAACCCTGTCTCAAAACAACAAGAAGAACAAAACAAAAACAAACAAAGGTTTGCCATTCACTTACTGAAACTTAATTAAACAGAAATGGAAACTATTTACTGTAGTGATATTTTGTTTGTATTGTAACAAACAAAGCTTGCCTGAAGATCAGAGTGTAATGCTAAGCCACTAGAGGCCAGGGAGTGGTGGCTCACACCTTTAATCCCAGCGCTTGGGAGTCCCACACATTTAATCCCATCACGAGGAAGGTGGAGACAGGAGTGATATGGCTGGGTGGAGAGAGAAATATAAGGCAAGAGGAGACAGGAGCTCATTGCGTCTAAGGTTTGGTGGAGACAATTGCAGTCTGAGGATGAAGTCTGAGGAGGCAGTCTGAGGACAGGATCGCCCCTTCAGTCTGAGGATTCAGTAAAGATAAAAGGTCTCTCTAGTGGCTGTCTGCACTGCTTCTCTGATCTCTCAGGTTTCACCCCCTGATAGTTGACTCTGGATTTTTTATTAAGAACAATTAGGATTGTTCTTAATAATAAAATTTACCTTTATTAAAGCAATATTTGAAATGCATGTTCTCAGTTCCAACTGATAAAATGAGCCACCATTTACCATCGTCCCCCTTGTTCTCCCTCCTGTGTCACCAGGGAAGGCATATTTCAGGCTTGTGATGGAACTGAGCTGTGGTGAGAGACGCCACCTACAGAGGGGGGCTTTGTCTCCTTCCTCTGCATGCGCACCTGTATGAATATCCAGCCTTTAATGACATCTCTTTCAGATTCATTCCTGAATCACCTCGTTGGTTATACTCCCAGGGTCGACTGAGTGAGGCAGAAGAGGCTCTCTACCTCATTGCCAAGAGGAACCGCAAGCTCAAGTGCACGTTCTCACTCACATGTCCGGCCAACAGGAGCTGCAGGGAAACCGGAAGCTTACTGGATCTGTTCCGTTACCGGGTCCTCCTAGGACATACTCTGATCCTGATGTTCATCTGGTAATTCTGGGAGATGTTATAGAACCTTCAGTTTGAATGCTAACGGGTTCTTGACAGCCTGGTCCTTCCACCGGACTGCGGGAAGACTGACCTCTTGTCACTCTGAGGTTGTCTTGTTAAAACCCAACCCAGACAAGGCTCCCATCCCTCAGTGCCTTCTGTGTGGAACCCTCTGCTCTCTGGGAAATGTTATCTCTGGCACTGATAGGCTTACAGGAGGTTGAAGGAATGGACAGAACCATACTTCAAGTCAGCAGATGAAGGGTTGCCACTCTGAGCCTGATACTCAGTTGCTTAGCATATTCCAGCCTGCCTCTCAGAACGCTTCTGAGTTGTATAAGCTGCATCCAGGATTCTGGGTGACTCCTTTTAAAGAATGAAGTTTCGGGGAGACAATTGAGGAGGTTCGTGTCCCAGGGTATAAGTGCACCATGAATGTCAAACATGGAGCTTAAGAGAACCTCTGAAAACCAAACCGGCAGTATAGTGCAGATGTTGCTAACTGGAGGGTCTTACTAGTTAGAAGCAGATGCCAAGTGCACAGGAACCGGAGCTCTAGCCAGCTCTGAGTCTGCTCATCTGATGGGCTTTGGAGGAAGTACTTACTTTTGAGGAAAAGATCCCTTTTGTGGTATAAGGGAGTGAATGTAGCGCGTTATACATGTTAGGCCAAATGTTGTACGGCTTTGTCTCTGAACTGTGTCCGCAGTCCCCTATAACCTCTCCTTCACAGCCCAGGACACTTGGCCCACTACTATATTTTCAAGAAGAGGGAAAAATAAAGTGTTCCCTTTGCCACTTGACCCCGAAGCAGCCACAACATGCCAGGCTTTTTCTAGTGAGAACAAAATAGAAGCAGTCGAGGAATCTCTTTAGCAGGCACTGGCACGGTCAGCTGCAAAAGACCAACTAGTGGAGGTGGAAAGCCCAGGAGGAACCTGTGGTCTATCGGCCGGCTGCATTTGCTAGTCAAGCCCAGTCCTATGGTCCTTAGAACCAGCTCTTATTGCTGTGGCTTTAACAGCAGCTGATGCTCCTCTCACCACCTCACTGGGATTTGGAGCTTCTGGTGGGCACTCAGTGGAACTGAGCTCCTTGGCAGATCGTTCCCTGACATGTGCCTGGTACAATGCCAGAGCTGGGAGGTGCTCCCTAAGTGTGAATTTCGATGATGGTGTGCAGAAATGAGTTAATATCTCTCAAGAGCCTCCCTCCCTGTTGATCTTCCCAGAAGATCTGCCATTGACAACTGGCCGTTTCCTCTCTGCTCTGGTTTCTGTAGTATGTTGGCCTGTTGAAGATCTTGGATGGGAAGTGGCTAAGATCCTAGGGGCACAGAGAGCTTGGCATTTGTGGCCTGCAGTTGACCTACCTGAGGATCCAGCCCATTCTCTAGCCATCCCCTGTTGGCTTTCCCCATAGGAGGCTTAGTCCAGCCGTCCTGATAATATCAAAAGACACAAGCCAGTGTTCCCTAGATTGTTGAACCCAATAAAGCAAGAATAGGGCCATTGTTTCCACTTCAGTGCAAAAATGCTTGAGGAGGCAAGAACAATGTCTTTCCTCAAGCAGGAACTGTCCATTCATTTGTTTTATATAACACATGGACATAAATCACTCCCAAAGCCCCATTATGCCTTTGTTTCTTAATAGGATGAAAGTTTAGATCAAGATAGAAAAGAAAGCTCAGTGGGAGAGTAAAACTCATTACTTGCAGCAGAGGGTTTTATATTGAACTGGTACTGTTTAATCTCCTGGAAAATCTTGTTTCTGCCCTATGGACTTTTCTCTCACCTCTCAGTCCTTCTATCCCCAATGCAGGTTTGTGTGCAGCTTGGTGTACTATGGCCTCACCCTGAGTGCCGGTGACCTAGGGGGCAGTATTTATGCCAACCTGGCCTTATCTGGCCTCATAGAGATTCCTTCCTACCCTCTCTGCATCTACCTGATTAACCAAAGATGGTGAGTATGGATGGCAATGAGGCAGACCTAGGGGCTAAGTGCTGTAGCACACACATCGTCTTCCATATGTGCTTACCTAATTGTTATACTTACTGGTTGTAGACAGTGTATACCCGCTTTAACTCAGTGTAAAAGGCACTACCATCTGAGGGGCGTTGAGTAGTCTATGCAGAGTCATAGGCCTGAACAATGTGGTTGTTATTCCATGTAGATAGAATCCCATCAACTCAGAATCCAGAAGGCCTTATAAGCAGGAAGACAAAACTTGACAGAACCAGAAAGACTTTCTTCCTCCTAGGAACTACTTAGAATTGGCAGCGTAAACACTGCGTTTGCTGCTTGTGAGCAAGGGAGTGAAATTTCAACTATTATTTTGTAGCGATCTGCATCCTGGTCTGTTTATCCCTCCTGTTATTTAGTGAGCTAAGGAACCAGTTGAGTTGGACCATTTCCTAATCCTAGACATTGCACATCACAATTAATCGGGAAACCAAGGTTCCTTTGGGGTTATGTAGACTCGTTGATAAGAGTTTAGGAGCAGACTTGGAGTTTGAGGACAATTTTCTTAGAGTTTGAAAGAAAAATAACAGGGCAGGCAGGCTGGAAATCCAGGCAGAGGGCAGAAGATAGAGAATGCAACTCCTTTTGAGGATATGGAAACAGTGCTATCCAGAGTGCCAAGGAAAATGGGCTTAGCCTTTGGCCAGTATCTGGGAGAGAGATGAAGAGAAGGATCAAGAAACAAATGCTAAGTGCCAGTCAAACCGGTTCCATTTTTAAAAAGCAAAGAGTAAAGCATTACTGAGCATAGGAGTGGGCTAGTGAGAAGAAGGAAGAAACCAGGAAAAGCATTGGGCCATGACCTGTAATATCCCGACTCTCCTGCCACATCTGCCAGCATGTTCCAGCTGAGAGTCCTGCAGCCCAAATGCAGGACTCATTTCAGTTGGAGGTTTTTCTCCTAGACAGCATTGCAGTTGCCTTGTCTGAGTCTTCTGCTAGTGACCATCACTTACTCTCATCATGGTCCCAGAAGTAGATCAGCCATCACACCCAGCATCCCTATAAGAGTACATCTACCTCTTTTGCAGCTAGCTACAGGCTCCTTTGTATGCCTCTGATGACCGCTTCCAGCATCGCCAGGAAACTATTCACAAATAATTTTTGCCTGGGGCCTGCCTATCATGTTCAATGTCATTCAAAAGCCATTCCATGCTAGATGTTAAACATAGCCTGGAAATAGCTGTCAAAAAGACACCAGACCTTTCCTGCTTTCCAGCAGCTACTACCTCAAGGCAGGGCTGGACTATGAAAGGGACATGGTCGGTGCCTTTGGGGTCAAGCAGACCTGGGTTTCATTCTAGTCTGAGCCATGTGTTAGCTTTCCGACTTCAGTAAGCTCCCCCACTAGGCTTCCACTTATAATTATTCTAAAACCAGCAACCCTAAAGTTACCCTGACAGATTAGCTACCAGAACTACAATACTGAAGTTTCTAGCAGAGGTCCTGACCTTTTGCTGTCCCTTGGAAAGTGGAGATTAACACAGCATCTTTCTTCTAAGCCTGGACCTCTTATTTGGAAATTAAAGTGTGTAGTGCATTTTACTTAAAAAGAAACCACTAGCAAGAATTTTTTCCTGTTTATATTTCTAAACGATTGAAACAAATACAGAAAAACAAAAAAGGCTCCCCCAAACCTGTATTTAAAATTTCCAACCGTGTAAGAGTCGGGTAACCAGAGACGAAACAAACTGGAGGACTCCATTCCCTTCATCAGTCTCCGTCTCTGAAAGATGGGTGTGTAACAGCACATGCTGCACGGTTGTTATTAGGACTGAGGGAGGTAACAGGTGGCGTGCCGTAAGGTGGTCCTGCCACAGCGTGCACTCTGGGAAATATAGTGGTTCTTTCCCTGGACACGATCTGACCCTGCCATGTACTGGATTTCCTTTTTGTGCCTCTGCCCATCCTCTGTCTCCTGACCAGCGGCAGTTGCCACCTAGTCAAAAAAAAAAAAAAAAAAAAAAAGATTAAGTCGAGGACACTCAAATAGGAAGGCTGGAGGATGGAGGAAAGGGAAGATGAGTTTCTAAGATTCTTTAGAGGAATATGTGATTTCCTTCTATTATTTAGGTTTGGTCGGAAGCGGACACTAGCAGCATTTCTGTGCCTCGGAGGACTGGCCTGTCTTATTGTGATGTTTCTTCCAGAAAAGAAAGGTATGCCTCTCAAATTTCCGCGAGGACTTTGAACAGCACTTTTATTACAATGAATCTCAATATAGTAAAGGGATTACCATATGCCATGCTTCATTTCTGTGATTGCATATGATTTAGCAATTGTGTGGGCTATAATGGGCCAGATTCTTTGCATTGCCTGAACCATTCTCTGGGTGAATAATGTGCTCAGAGGTGTGCTATTAATTCTTTCAGGCTATTAAGCTACCATCTGGGGTGCCTGGGATACAGCACTGGTGACTTTAGAGTTGTCTAGTTTAGGACAGGGAAGGCCAAAGCCTCTTGTGCCCTGAAAGAAACTCCCTCCTAGCTGCAAATGAAATTCACACTCCAGCCAATCTCAAGACTGGAGATTGGGCACTGGTTCTCAAAGGTAGCTTTGGAACCCCTAAATGTCTTCATCTGGCACCCCAAGGTTAATACGTGTAACAGCAACACCGTAAGAGTAGCATTCCCTGTCCATCACAATGGTTGTGCTCTTGGCCATTTTAAAGTGTGAATAAGGGCTGCTGAAATGGCTCGGGTGGGAATGGCCCTTGCCACCAAGCCCTGTGACCTCAATCTGACCACTAGTGCCTATATAATAAAGGGGAGAACAGTGCCCATAAGTTGTTATCTGACTTCCACACATGTGCTGTGGTATACACATGTGTAGACACACACACACACACAGAGAGAGAGAGAGAGAGAGAGAGAGAGAGAGAGAGAGACAGACAGAAAGACAGACAGAGAGAAACAAATGGGTGGACATAATTTTAAAAACTAAGTGCAAATAAAGTATATTTGTAGGAAGCTTTTGGTATTTTTATAATTCTTTAGCTTTACTACACAACACAGCTTTAGCTGTTCCTCTGGGTGGTAATGTAGTTCAGTTGGTAGAGTGCTTATCTAGACTACATGAAGCCCTAGGTTCAGTCCTCAGGACCATATAAAATGTAGGCATGGTAACAGATCTGGAGATACAGGCAGAAGGCTCAAAAGTTCAAGACCATCCTTTGCTACATAACAAGTTTGAGGTCAGCCTGGGATACATGAGACCCTATCTAAAATACTTTGTCACCCCATTTAACATGTTACCCCTAAAGAGGAATTCTGTAGAGCCAGTATGGCAGCGTGTGCTAGCTCTTCCAGCACTCAAGAAATTGAAGCAGCAGGACCCCAAATTTAAGGTCAACCTGGGTTATGTAGCAAATCAGAGGCAGGCCTGGGCTACATAGCAAGATGCTCTCTCAACAATAAAAAAGAAAGGGATTCTGCAGATACATATGTACTTGCAAGCTTCCAAGCTTTTCGCTTTGTGTGCCTTTTTTGGTACTTGCACATTGGCAGCATGGCTGTTCCTGCAGAGGGGAATGTGGTTTTCAGTGAGGAGGGTCCTAACAGCTTTGATTCAAGGGCACATGGGCCAGTAGCACCCTGCGCTCTGTTTTAAATTTTGATTGCTGTCATGTGACTCTTGTGCTCCGGGCGAGAGTCATGGAGCTAGCCTGACATAGCTTGGAAAGCATGCATTCTTCTTTCCCCATCAGAGCGGCCTGCATGGTAAGTGTCCCTCACCAAGTTGCTACTTCCTGGAGGTTCAGTTGTTCCAGGGTCTTCTCCGGGGCCCTCCAGGGTGTCCATACTCACTTCCTGACCCTGCAGTCACCTGCTCCACCATCAGTCACTACCTGAAGTTCTGTGCTGTGAACCACAGAGACTGCTCCTCAGCTTTAACAGTGATCTAGGCTGGGATTGTTCCGCAACTGGACAGGGAGCTTTATCAATTCATGGAAACTAGAGAATTCAGAATATTTGCATATCTCTTATCATTTGCCAACATCAGCATCCTTGTGCTCTTTGTCAAGGGGAAAAGATAAAGGGCTTCCAATTGTGGTGGCTTTACGCTCAGCAGAGCTTCTTTTGTATAGGCAACTTGGGAATGTCATTTTCTACCCAAAGGGCCATGTCTACACATCATCTCAAAGAGCAAAGTTGTGGTCTATTGCTGTAAACATTGCTGTGTCCCATCCCACCTCTGGAAGCCAGGCCAAAGGTATCTTTTCCCCCTTACTTCTTTGCCCATTCAGATAGCCCACCTGTAGGACTCTACACATGACCCTCCCTAACACACACAAGTGATCTCCTATCCAGATCAGCCATACGTCTTCATCTCCATCTGTCCCAAGAGTTGCTAGACCCCTCTGTGGACACGGCTTGAGACACAGTGAAGCAGAGTTTCCCACAGGCTCAGAGAGTAGAACATGGCTGTTATGCTTAGACAAAGTGGGCATCCTCTTAATTTTTCAAGATTTCCTAGGAAAGAAATTCTATAATGTCCCTGAGTAAATGATTTCTGTTTTTAATAACCATGACTGCTAGAATGATCCTCTTCCAACACAGCTGAGCCCACTTCCTCTCATTTGATTCCTCACCAGAAATAGAGAATAGACGGCCAACTTTTCTGTGCATAATCCTTGCTGTTCTTTCTGGAATCCTCTCTGAGGTTAAAACAAAAAATTCTTCAAACTATTCATATTCACCCTTTAAAATGTTTTGTTTGGTTTCTTTTAAATCTGTTTGTCAGAGTTTTAAACTAGAGGCTCTGAAAGTTCTGTTAGGTATGTTAGACCTAGGAGTGTCTACTCGCAGCTCATGTGAGCTTGGAGACCACTCTTTTCTCCACCGTGTGCCTGTTTGCTTCCCTGAGTGTCCCCACTAAGCATCCACACCTGCGTTCTCTCCTTTCTGCCAACTCAGGTGCCCTTTATCCACTGGCTTCTTTTTAGCATCTGCACATGGCTGTGACTCTCACCTTCTGGGGTACTTGTGGATGCTGTGATAATATATCTCTAGGAGACACAGAAAATAAGCTGAAGACCAGATGTTTAGTAGCCTTAGCCTGTGCCTTATAAGCTGAAATCTATAATGTTCTGAAACCCAAAAACTTTAACACTGAGAACTTTGAGCACTAACAAGCATGATGTCCCACATGAAAGATTCCACACTTGACCTCCTGTGATGAATCACAGTACAGGCGCACTGCAAGTGTTGTATGAAAATGCCTCCTGGTTCTGTGTGTACAGTGTTTATAACATGACTAAATGTCTTGCTTAGGCTTGGGCCCTATTCTCAATACCCAGTTTCGCTATGTATATACAAATACTCCCCAAATCTCCCCAAACCAGAACACATCTGGACCAAGCACTTGATCAAAAGACCCCTCAGCCCATGTTAGAGAGACGCTTCTTATCCACACGTGTTCTCTTACTCGTTAGCCTCCTGGCCCACTCTCCTCTGGGAATGTTAGCAGGGGACACTTAAAGTTTACAGGGACTTGTCATTGGGCATTTTACTTGGCCTATATTCTTGCTTAGAGGAGGATCCTAATTAATCTTACATCTTTCAATATTAGTTGCCATTTATAGAGTGTTGACTGAGTGCTGGATTCTCCATATGCTGAAGGTCATTATGTGTCACTTATCACAGGGGAACTAAAATTCAGACAGGCCAGATAGCATATCCAGCTTTATAACAAGGGGCTGGAATCTCAGGCCTTCCTGACTCACCGCCAAAACCATGGAGAAGCATTGCCAGAGTAATCACAAATGTTGAGGCTGCGGTGTCTGAGCAGTAACACTGTGTGATTAGGGCCAGTTCTTAACTCGGCAGTGGCAGGCCTGGTGGAGACTAACCAGGGGTTAGAAGACTGAGTTTAGGGTAGCACTGACCACCTGTAGGTAAGGCTCACAGCAGCTGTGGTCTCTGGAAGACAAAAGTGGGAAGGAGTGACATGAATGGGGAGGACCGCCAGACAGGAATGGGGAGGACTGACAACCATGAATGGGGAGGATCATGAGATAGAACTGGGTAGGACCACCAGATAGGAGTAGGGAAAATCAGACAGTAGCAGGCAGAGCCATCCCTAGAACCCAGGGCCATCAATGCTTTGTGCATTCTTTAGCTGCACATTAAGCATTAGAGGAGACAGCCTGGACCAAAATAGCCCTAAGTAAAAGGCTGTTATCCCTAAAAGTGCTCAACACAAACACTGCAGGATCACTGGTTCTGAGTAACTGAGCTATATCACAGAGCAAAGTCAAGGTAGCATTTAGAAGACACTAACAGAATGCAACACCTGGCCAGGGAACTGTCACGCATGGCTTTCAGTCAGAATTTCCAGACACACATGTAAGGGGGAGAAAACCTCCACACAAGGAGAGAGATCAGCAGAAATAGCCCAGAGGTGCACTAGGAGGTGCTATAACTATGCCCTGTGTGCTTAAGTAGGTGAATGTCAAAGCAGCTACTGTAACTATGCTCCATGTGCCTAGGTAGCCAAAAGTCCAAACAGCTACTGTAACTATATTCCATGTGCTTAAGTAGACAAACATATACTTGGAATGAGCAGAAAAACGGGGCTATAAAGAAGACATGCATAGAAAATCTAAAGAGGAAGCATGCAGCATGCAAAAGCAATAGCAATGGGACCCACAACAGGCTGGATACCATGAAAGAAGAGATCCATGAATTGCAGACACAGCAAAAGAAACTGTTCACCATGAAATGTAATTCAAATGAAAACAAACTGAATAAAATCTAATGAGCACCAGGGAATTGTGAGAAAAATCAGGCAGCCTGACATGTAACTATGGTCTCATGGAAAAATATTATCTGCAGAAACAATGACTAAAAGCTTCATAAATTGATAAAACTTTAAACACATGATTGAAGAGTGGCCAACTAATGACCATGTAAGTATGTTGAAATAAGGCCACTTGTTGGTTCCTGGCTGCTCAGCCCCAAAACACAGAAACTGTATTAATTAAATCACTCCTTGGGCCACTAGCTCTAGCTTCTTATTGGCTAACTCTTACATCTTAATTTAACCCATCTCCATTAATGTGTATTGCCACATGGCAGTGGCTTACCAGCAAAGTTCTGGCATCTATCTCTGGCTTGTCTACATGGCTTCTCTCTGACTCCACCTTCTTTCTCCCAGCATTCAATTTAGTTTTCCCTTTCTATCTAAGTTCTTCCCTATCAACAGGCCAAGGCTGTTTCTTTATTCACCAATGGTATTCACAGCATACAGAGGGGAATCCCACATCACCTCCCTTTTCTGTTTAAATAAAAAAGGAAGGTTTCAACTTTAACATAGTAAAATTACATATAACAAAACAGGTATCAAGCAAGAATTATAGTTACAATATTTATATCTACTTTATCTTCTATCATAACTAAGGAAAACTGTAACTATAAATTCTTCAACTCTATCAAAGACTCCAGAAGGATATAATATTACCTAAGTAAACAGGAGGTGCATTGTAAGCAACTTCCAAAACTCTAGAATTAACAGAGACTTCTCATTACCCGGACATTTACCCAAAGGTCTTCTGTATTGTTGGGGCATCCAATCTTCAGCCTACTGGCCCATAGTACCCAGCAGACTTTTCCATGAAGCAGGAAATATCAAAGACAGTTTCCCCTATATTGGCAGTTTGTCAATCACTTTCTTCTGTGTCCTGCAGAATGTCTAGTAGGCTCTTTCATGAAGCAGGAACCCCAAAGGGCAGTGGTCTCACCTTTAGGCAAGTTCAGCAGTCATTTCTCTGAGGGTCCTGCATGTCCAGTTCACCCAACATACCATCAAGCAGTTCAGGCAAGAGAAGTTTCTTGCCAAAATGGCCAACTAACTCCATAAGGAGCCTCTTCGATGCCCATCTTCCTCTTAAAGTAGATTGGTGCTGCCAGGATCAGATGTGTCTCACTGTCATGAAAAGTCCTAAGTTCTTAAACATTTTAAACGCAATATTCTGAAGGTCTCTGAAAGATTCGAAGAATACCTATCTAACTGAAATATATCTCTATATATCTAGAAAACCTAAATAACATGGTTACACACTTGACTATTATATACATTACATTTTTAAATGAGCTGCACAAACACAATACCTTAATCAAAAGCAGAAATATATATACAAGTATAACAAAATTGACCTTAAATTTGTATCAATAAACCAAGATCCATACCAATACAAATCTCTATAGCATATCCCCCTTTAAATGTAAACAAACATTTATAAGCAATATTTGGGAATATGGGCATAGTAATTTTCAGGGGTGTTCACAGCAACCTTTCGGATGATCTTGGGCCATCAAACCATATTAGTCTGGAAGAAATCCACAGGTTCTCATCCTCTGTGGAAACAAAAGAAGAATCTGTTTTCCAAAGCAACATATCCTTAGCCCCAAATTTTGAAGACAAAATACCTTTAAAGTATATATGTTGGTTACTTAGCTTCTTCACAGTCAAAAAATTCAGAGAAAACACAATACATAATCCAAATTCTCTGTGTATTTTTCCATCTTTATGTGGTTTACGCTATCCCAAGCCTATGTACATTTATCCAACACTGTGACCCATTTAGAGGTCTTTTCCATTTGGATTTGTCTTTATTGCATATCTGTAATTATTTTCTGACCAGAAGTGCTTCTTAGGAATCTAAGCTGCAGCATTGCTAGGTTATATATGGGACTGCCTGCTTGTTCCGCACAGTCCAACATGGTGGAAGTCCATTCACCGCTGGTGCAAGCTGTGCACATTGCCCCAGTTCCAAGTATGCAGCGGATCTATGCTGAGCCATTAAGCAGTTTGTAGCATGCTGCTTACAAACCCAATTTAAATGCTCGTTCTCCTGAAAGAGCCAGAGGTCGCATTGATAGCATAGCTCAGAAAGCCAGCATTTCAAACCTGCACAGCTTTTTTTCTGCTACCGCTGAATCAGGAAAACCTCTCTTAAAGGAGCTGCAGCATGCTGCCAGCAAGCAAAGCCCATTTGGAGAAATAAATGTGGCTAAACTTTGTTTTTTAGTGTCTAGAATTCCTTTCCAAGCCCTCTAAGGTTTTAAGTGGATTTTAGTTGGCCACATGGGTGCCAATTTGTTGAAATAAGGCTGCTTGTTGGTTCCTGGATGCTCAGCCCTGAAATAATCACACAGAAACTGTATTAATTAAATCACTCCTTGGCCCACTAGCTCTAGCTTCTTATTGGCTAACTCTTACATCTTAATTTAACTCATTTCCATTAATCTGTGTATCACCACGTGGCAGTAGTTCACTGGCAAAGTTCCGGTGTTTGTCTCTGGCAGGTCTACATGGCTTCTCTCTGACTCCACTTTCTTTCTCCCAGCATTCAGTTTAGTTTTCCCTTCCTATCTAAGTTCTGCCCTATCAACAGGCCAAGGCAGTTTCTTTATTCACCAATGGTATTCACAGCATACAGAGGGGAATCCGATATCATAAGTTTCCTAAATGCGTGTGCCTCTCATTCAGAGTACCCAAAGCAAAACTGTGCATAACTTGCCTTGATCCTTCAATAGCTGACACAGTGACTGACTGAAAAAGGAGAAAATCGAGATACAGCCAGCATGACACAGCTGGTTTGTCCACACCTACCCTACTGCAAGGGAACATGACTTTCATTTGAAGAGCCACAGAACATCTATGGTGAGATGCTGTATGTAGTCTGGGCCATAAAACATATATAAATAGAACTAAAAGGATTTAAGACTTATAAAAGCATTACCTGACCAGAATGGAATTAAACTAGAAATTAATAACAAAAGGATATTTTGAATACTAAACAAGAAAGCACACAGGTCAAATAAGTAACAAAGGAAGTTAAAAGATATTTTAGTTAAACCATAAATTAAATATGCAATATTATGTTTAGGAGGCCGCTTGTTTGTTCACAGCTGCTCAGCCCCAAAATAATCACACAGAAACCATATTATTTGCAATACTGTTTGGCCAATAGCTTAAGTGTATTTCTGTCTAACTCATATCTTAAATTAACCCATCTCCATTACTCTGTTTATTGCTATAAGGCTGTGGCTTACCAGGTAAACTTCCAGTGTCTATCTCTGGCAGGGCTACATGGCTTCTCTCTGACTCTGCCTTCTTTTCCCAGCATTCAGTTTAGTTTTCCCCACCTAACTAAGGCCTCTGCCTTGCTACAGGCCAAAGCAGTTTCTTTATTCATTAACCAATAAAAGCAACACATAAGCAGAAAGCCCTCCCACACCAATTTTAAAACTCATGACATAGAAAAAACGAGGCTTAAGTATCAACATTTACATAATTATCAATGATCAAGAGAACAGATTAGTAATCTCAACTTCTGTCTCTAAAAGATAAACTTTAAAAAGGAAAGCCAAGTTAAATAAGGCAATCAGAAGAATGAAAATGATAAGAAATGTAAGAAAAAAACAAGGAATGAAAACAGAAAAATGATCGAGGAAATCAAAAACCTGTTGTTTAGGACCAATTAAAATTATTAATAAACCTCCAAACTAATAAAAAATAAGGAGACATAGATCACAAATATCAGAAATTAAAATGGAACCACCACTAAAGAAATTTTAGGCATTAATGGGAAAATGTGGTGACTATTCTCATACTAGTAAATCCAATTTAAGTACAGTCTTTAGAGAAACAAACTAAGGAGGCTTATGTGAAAGCAAGCAGATGACGTTTGTAGCCCTTTGTCTGCTAGAGAAACTGAATGTGTGGTTAGAAACGTCCCACAGAGCACTGCAAGCCCTGATGGCTTTGCTCCTGGGTTCTATAAAGCTCTTGATTTCCCAGCAGGTCCTATTAGGCCAGCAATTACCCTGAGGCCTATGCCAAACAAAAGCAGGCTTTCCCCTCAAATGCAGCACCCATCAGTGCCATTCACCATATTAAAAACTCCAGAAAGAAAAATAAAAGTTACATGATAATTCAGTATAAGCAGAAAAGACACTTTTTAGAGTCTATCACCTATTCACTGTAAGCAATATTAGCAGCTGGAATTAGAGGGAATTTCTTTAACTTGGCAAGCAGGGTCAAGGGAGGATCTAGCCAACGCTTTGTTTACCACTAAAAGAGTGACTAATAGTCTCTTCGTCAGGATGCCCTTTCTCCGTGGCACATTGTCAAGAACATACTAGCAAATGCAAACACAGCAGCAAGAAGAAAGAAAAGGGACCCATGCTGAGACAGAGAGAAACAATAGAGAATTCTGAACAGTAAGCAAGATATCTACTAGAATTAATAAATGAGGGCTGGCAAGATGGTTCAACAGGTAAAGGTGCTTGCTGCCAAGTCTGGTTATTTGAGCTCAGTCCCTGGGACCTACATGATCAAAGGGGAGAACCAAATCCACAGAGATAACCTCTGATTACCACACACATGCCATGCTATACACACACGTAAAAAATTTTAAATTTTAAACATAGAATTAATCAATGAGCCTGTCAGAATAATGTGACACACAGTTTTATTTCTATATATTATTAACAAATAATATACCATGCAATTAAATAGTGGTACTGGTAATAAAATTTAAAATTGTTTAAAGATAAAATTTCTGTAGCATTTGTAACATAAAAGCCACAAAAGTTTGCTAGGAGGAACTAAAGAGAGCTAAGTAACTGAATTGCCAATAGTAATATTCACAGATAAGGGGGTCACCATGCTCAAAGGTCAGGACTTACTTAGGCTGTCATCTCTTACCACACTAATTTATTGTCAGTACAATATCAAATGTCCAGTAAGATTATTTTAGTCATAGGATAAATTTGTGCAATAAATATGAATACTCAAAGGATTATAGACTAGCCAAAATAATTAATATCAAGAAAAACACAGTTGTAGATCTGCTTTAACATATTCTACAGTCATAGTAATCAAGATAATGTGTTATTGATGGGATAGATCAGGGAAAAGAATTGAATATTAAGAAGAACCACAACTATGAACAATATTGTATGCAGTAATATGCTCAAAATGGATGCCAGGCCTCAGTGCTGAAACTACACAACTTCTCTAAGAGCAGACAAGGGAGCAGAGTAGTGACTGGGTTAGTCAAAATTTCTTTTCCTTTTTTTTTTTAAAAAGATACTTTTAGTCCTTTAAAAAATGAATTCATTTACTTATTTTATGTATATGGATGTTTTATCTGCATGTATTTCTGTATACCATGTGCATGCCTAATGTCCAAAGATACCAGAAATAGGTTTTGGATCCCTCAGGACAGGACATACTGTTGTGAGCTACCATGTGCTGCTGGGAATAGAATCTGGGTCCTCTGGACTAGCAGCCAGTGCTCTTAACCACAGAGCCACCTCTCCAACCAAGCAAAGATTTTTTAACTAGTACATTAAAGGCACTAAAAGAGAAAAGAAGTATAACTTAGACTTGATCAAAACACTGACTTTGGCTTTATAAAAGATTCTGCTGATCAGTGATGGTGGTGCATGCCTTTAATCCCAGCACTTGGAAATCAGAGGCAGGCGGATCTCTGAGTTTGAGGCCAGCCTGGTCTACAGAGTGAGTTCAAGGGCAGCCAAGGTTACATGGTGAGACCCTGTCTCAAAAACAAACATATAAGTGACTTCATTGGGCCTAGGATGTAGCTTAGTTGTTAGAGTCCTTGCCCAGCACACACAAAACCCTGGGTTTAATCCCCAACACCCAGCGTCACATAAAAACCAAGTGTGGAGGCAAGGCATACACCTGTAATCCCAGCACTTGGGAGGTAGAGACAGGAAGACCAGAAGTTCAGTGTCATCTTTAGCTATATCATAAGTTCAAGGTTAGCCCTAGAGTACATGAAATCTAGTCATAAACAAACAAAATAAACAAATAACCATAAAAAGTTTCTGTTGCCAGGTATAACGGTGTGTGCCTGCAGTCACACCTATTTAGAGGCTGAGGAGGTCAGGGCCAACTAAGGCAACATAGGAAGTCAGGTCTCTTCAAAGGAAAAGCATCCTTAAAGAGATGAAAAGTAATGCACCAGCCAAAAGAAAACACTCATAAAATAATGCATAATTAAGGATCAAATCCAAAATAAGGAAAAGAATCTTAAAGCTCAATAACAATAATAATAATGACAACAAAATATTTAATGAGATAATTATCCACAAAGTCATTAGAATGGCAAATGAGTATGGAAAGAGATGCTTACACCCATCCGACATTAGGACAATGACAAATCTGTGCTGAAATACGGATACATACATCAGAACAGCCAGAAACGGAAAGCCTGGTCACACACAGCGAGTGCCGCAAGGGACAGGCAGTGCCACCGTCATGTGTTCGAAGTGAAGCAGGGAAGGCAAAGGCTCTGCTGTAAGTACTCATGGTGTGACTGACACTAGACCCAAGCTGGAAGGAACCCAGATGCCCACCAGTTGATGACCAGGTAAACAACCGTTACCCACCCACACAGGACATTACTCCACAAGAAGAGATGGCCTGTGACCTACACAACATGAGTGCCTCTCATTATGCCAAATGAAAGAAGTCAGACACAAAAGTCCACAAACAGTTTGTTCAGGTGGAATTCTAGAAAAGCTGAGACTGTGGTGACAGAATTGTGTTGTTGTTGTTGTTGTTGTTTTTTAAGAAGCAAATTGGGGCTAACAAGATGACTCTGCAAGATAAAGGCATTTGCTACAGAGCCTGGTAACCCCAAGTTCAGTCCCTACCACCCACATTGTGGAAGGAGAGAACCAACTCCCAACAATTGTCCTCCAGCCTCCACACATACCCAGGCACTTGTACACACACACACACACACACACACACACACACACACACACACACACTAAATAAATGTAATCAAACAACAAATGGGCTTGCTGTGTGACTTTGTAGCAGAGTACATTCCTGAGACCCCCAGTTCCAGAAAAAGGAGAGGCAAAGGTAAAGCAGAGGAGCTGTGTTTGCCTGTTGTGCTATCCTGCAGGACATATATCCATCTTACTGTTTATAAACATGAGCAGCCAAAACTCTGCAGGCAGAGATCTGGGGGTGTTGGTGCATACCTGCAATACCAGTACTGGGGAGGGGGAGGAGGGAGGGGAGTGGGATGACCAGGAGTTCAAGGTCAACCTTGACTACACAACAAGTTCAGGGACAGCCTGGGCTACCCATAACCACTTCTGTCTCACAACACAACAAAACAAATTTGCTTACCACCATCCAGTGAGAGAAGAGAATGACTGAGGACTGAGCTGTTGTTTTTTGTATTAGGAACCAACAAACTGTTGCTTGAACCAGGAGTTCAGGGCCAACCTGGGCAACCAAGGGAGCATGAGTTGCTGAAAACACCCTTAAAGAAAAAACATAAGGCACAGAGTAAAAGAAAATATTCATAAAATATATACACGATGAAAGATTGAATCCAATATAGAGAATAGGATCTTACAACCCAGTAATAAATGGACAAAAGAGCCATTTATTCCGATGGTCACAAAAGGACTTCTGAAAAGTTTGCTACATGGAAAGATACGTGTGTTATGCAAATCCACTTTTTAAAAATCATAATTTCATTTTGATTTTCCTTTTAAATCATTTGCTTTTTTTTCCCCACACAATACTTTGATTATTCATTGGTAATGACTGGCGATGTAGGTCAGGAAGGCAAGAGACGGGCTCTGTGGCTGCAGAGCCTTCCGGAACAAAGCAGAGCAGCAGCTGCACAGGCAGGAATCCTAACAAAGAAAGCTGTCTGCTGTTGACATAAGTTGTCTTGGGGGAGAGGTGGAGTCCCCGCAAGAGGTGACTGCAGGTGTGTTGGCAAGAGCAGAGGAGAGAAGGTTCAAGCAGCAGATGGGGTTGCTTTGGCCTGTGGCCAGAGCCAGCCTCCCCAGATGAGCTATGGCTGGAGGTGTCTTCCACCTCACGTGGGAATCCTCTTGCAGCTTTGGACCCTGTGGGGGTTAGATGACAGTCTCTGTTTCCTCTGTGTGAATTTAAATTTCCAGATGGCAATCTTCAGTCCTGTTAGTAAAGATGTAGGGTGCCTCCATGTGGTTTTGAAAGATGCCACTGTGCCTGGGGCAGGGTGTGAGGGAAATCCATCCCTACCAAAAGCCATTTGCAGTTAAAAGGTAGCACACGTCAAAAGGAATAAGAGATATTTTATTCTTGAGCCAAATATAAATGACCATGGTCCAGGAACCTATATAGATGCAGGGTGCCCAGGATAACATGTTCCATTAAGGAAGCAGTTGCATAGGCTTTTCCTAGTCACAGAATAAAAGAAGTAATAAATACATTTACCGCCTGAATTTGTTGGGGACCACAGGCAGACGGGTTATAGCAGAGCAGTTCTGTTACAGGCTTCACATGCTCTCTGGTGGCATTCTTGTCCTTGGAGTTGGTGGGAGACATTGCTCCACTAGAATACGTTTCAGAGGCGTTTCTTTACAGTCAAGAGGTGTTAGATCAAACACAGGGATGGGGGATGCGTGACTGGTAAAGGCACTGAAGGAAGCCTGATGATTGGACTGCACACCTGCACCATTCTAACCCCTTGCTCCTAACGTGTAGAGTCTACATTTGTGTCTTCCTTGTTTGCTTTCTGGGAACTTCAGTTTACACAAACAATTAGACATGTTTGTTTTTGTCAGTGCTACTCAGTACCTTTTCCTGACTCAGTTTTCTAGAAAATAGTGATGAGGCTCATATATATCCTCATTATTGGTTTACATGAAGTGTATAATCTCATTAAATTGTTACCAGAAGTGAGATCTGGTGATCTCAGAATACCAGACAAATACCTTGGAGCAAATGCTTGTCTTTCAAGAAAGACCTTGTAGCTTAAATATATACTGCTTACACTAGCAAAGATCATTCCCAAATATTTTGGCAGCATTGAATACAGCCCACACGGTTAAGATGCCTGGTCGTGGTCTGATGGCACCATGTTCAAGCAGATGAAGCTCAGTCTCACAGTTAAGCAGGAGAGGAGCATGGTTTTGGACGAGGTATGTGATATGCCCTCCTCGCTGGCTTCTGAGACAGCATAGACACAAACTAGTCCCACAAAATTCATGCCAGCTGGAGTCCCAGTGCCGTTTAGCTCAGCAGACACTTAGTAATCAACCGTGTGGCCGATTCTACAGGGAATTCTGTGAGTCCGACCGGTATAAATAAGATCCCAACCTTGGCATGAAATATTGTGAGATATCTTTTTGGCCAACAAAAAGATGGAAAGTGAGTAACAAGGAGAGTGCCTGAGGCGGTGGACTGGCGAGTAGAGGCAGCGGCAGGCGCAGGAGGAGTGGCTGTCTCATTGAGATAGTAAGGGAAGAGGGAGTCACATGAACCACGGAGTCACAAGGAAGGGACAAGCTCTTGTGTTTGACAGGAATGTCAAGAAGACAGAGGCGATTGCATTGGTAATCAGGACAGTGCGCTGGGGAGAGGAGGGCAGCAGGCTAGAGGCTGCAGCTAGGGAGGAAGTGCAGGGGCAAGGTTGACAGTGACGGAAGGAGGCGCGAAGAGTATGAGCATTGCCTTCTTCTCACAGGGAGAAAACTGCATTTTGAAGGCTGAGTTGCATGGATTTTCTAAAGGGAGACATTTGGTATATTAGACAGGTAACAACTACAGAATCCAGTTAATAAAGGAAAGAATCAGGATACTAATATTTTAGTAAAGAAGTGAAACTGAATTATTTTTGCATTTTATGTAAATAGATTAAGGACTTCAAATCTAATTACCAGGTAATAACCCAAGCAAGAAATTGAGGAGAAAAGAAAATCGGAAGTTTTTCCAAAGTTCTTTCATCTTATTTTCCTCTACAGAACACTGTTATATCTCTCAAAACTTTAATCCTCAACTCAATGGAATACTTCTATATTTTAGATTTTGAATATCCCACAAAACCCACAAAAACTGTGTGCTCACAGTTTGATCTCCACGTATAGAGTTCTCTCAGGAGGTCCTCACCATTGGGAGGAAGTGAGGTCTTTGGGAAACATACCCTTGTAGGGGATATTAAGACCCCCCCACCTCCTTTTCCTCTCTTGCTTCCTGGCCATCATGAGGTGAACAAGTCCCATCATACATTTTCACCGCCATGCTTTCACCTCACCTCAGGGTTAAAGCAACAAGGCCAACCAGCCATGGAGAAACCCCTAAAATCTTCAACCCAAATAAATCTTTCCTCTTAAGCTGACCACTTTAGCTGTTTGTTGCAATGAAGTAAAGCTAGCAAACACAAATAGCCAGGTGTAAGAACTGCGGACAAAAGCGCTCAGTCTTCCCTTCCTGAGTAAGAGGTCGGGGCAATAGCACCTGTGGCAAGTATGCTTACTTCCTGTCAACACAGAAGCATTCAGGGCTTTTTGTGAATAAATGAACCTCACATACTCCTGAATGACAGTGTCACACAAGGACAGCATTGTGAGTGCGTGTGTGTGTGCGTGTGCGCACCTGCATGCATGCATTGTATGTGTGTGTGTTGGGTAAAACCTGAGTGTGGTGGGCTTGTGGAGATGAATTTTAATCTTTCTTGCTCCTTCACAGAGAAATGTGTCATTTGAAAGGCCTGTTCTTACTGTCGTCTTCACAAGCGTTATCTGTCCTCCTCAGACACAGGTGTGTTTGCAGTGGTCAACAGCCACTCCTTGTCCTTGCTGGGGAAGCTGACGATCAGTGCTGCCTTCAACATTGTTTACATCTACACCTCTGAGCTGTACCCCACTGTCATCAGGTATGGGGTTCATGTTGCTGCATCCCATTCATGCCACCTGGGCTTTGTTGACTGCGCTTCTGTGGGCAGAGATGGCCTTCCTTACCTTTGCATGGGCATCTGTCCGTCATGAGAACATTTAATCACCCATTGTCTAGTCAGTGTTCTATCACTGTGAGAGACACCATGACCAAGGCAACTCTTACAAAAGAACGCATTTACTGGGGGGCTTGCTTACAGTTTCAGAGGACCGGTTGTTTTAGATGGGTAGTGCATGCTTATATAAGAAAGAACATCTTCTATCCTAATGTCCCAGATTCAGGAAGAGGCTGTAGCCTCAGCTCTGCTCCCTGTGCCCTGAGCTGGTCCTCCCTCTGCTAGTCTCCTGAGGGATCATTTGAACGAGCCCCTTCTGTTTCCTCATGCAAGAGCCCTAAGGGTGCTTTCCACCTGTTGACTTGAGGTCTCTTGCCAGAAACAGCTGGGTCTGCAGTTGTCTGCTTGTCTCTGAGTGTTTCTGCGGCCTGTCGTGGAACTTGGGAACCACGTGGTCCTCACAGGCACACCTTTCATGCTGGTGGTGGGGCTGAGACAGAACTGGATGGCCACCCTAGCTGGAAACAGTTCCCTTCTCTCTGCTCCCTCTCTACCCTTTCCGCCTAAACTGTCCGTGATGCTCTGGGTTACCTGACACAGTGTGCACACATCATTCCCTGTTACCCGACACAGTGTGCACACATCATTCCCTGTTACCCGACACAGTGTGCACACATCATTCCCTGTTACCCGACACAGTGTGCACACATCGTTCCCTGTTACCTGACACAGTGTGCACACATCATTCCCTGTTACCCGACAGTGTGCACACATCATTCCCTGTTACCCGACACAGTGTGCACACATCGTTCCCTGTTACCCGACACAGTGTGCACACATCATTCCCTGTACCTGACACAGTGTGCACACATCGTTCCCTGTTACCTGACACAGTGTGCACACATCGTTCCCTGTTACCCGACACAGTGTGCACACATCGTTCCCTGTTACCCGATACAGTGTGCACACATCGTTCCCTGTTACCCGACAGTGTGCACACATCGTTCCCTGTTACCCGACAGTGTGCACACATCGTTCCCTGTTACCCGACACAGTGTGCACACATCGTTCCCTGTTACC
>PVIU01001855.1:38756-158208 GCA_004026605.1 Ondatra zibethicus | reverse complement strand
TGTGCACACATCATTCCCTGTTACCTGATACAGTGTGCACACATCATTCCCTGTACCTGACACAGTGTGCACACATCATTCCCTGTTACCCGACACAGTGTGCACACATCATTCCCTGTTACCTGACAGTGCGGACATCATTTCCTGTTTACACACCTGGCTTTCAATAGTTAGCTGGGTTTTTAACAAATGGGCTGCATTTTTGGATCACAGAGCCCTGGTCCTCTGGCCGTAGTATCTGATAGAACTAAAGTCCGTCTTTATCATGAGACATGCTCAGGTGCTCATTCTGTGTCATGCTCTGTCTAATATGGCTGTTACTATCCTATGACTAGTTCTGTTCATGGAAAATTGCAGAAATCAGAAGTAGTTCTATGGTTAAGAGCCCTGGCTGCTCTTGCAGAGGACCCAGGTTCATTCCCCATCACCCACATGGTGGCTCACCACTGTCTGTAAGTCTAGTTTCAGGGGATCCAATACTTTCTTCCACCTGCCAGGGGTACCAGGCATGCACGTGGAGTGCATACATGCAATCAAAACATTCATACACATAAAAATAAATATAAATATTTAAAAAATAAATCAGTTTCTGCTGAATACAGTGGCTCATATCTTGAATTCCAAAAGTTGGGGGCAGAGACAAAAGGATTGCCACAGTTCAAGACCAGCAGGGTCACCATAGCAAGACTTGTTTTTTAAACAAAACTTCATTTCCTTATCCTCAGAAGTCACATTTCAAGGCCTGAGAGACCTCGTGTGTCTAGTGAGCTCATCATGGTGGTGACCCCCAACCCTTGGCCTCAGAGCAAGGTCCAGTAGGCGGCACTGTACCCTCTACTTAGGAATTATTTACAATTTTGAGCTCATTGTATTCTTCCAATCCAGGATATTTAAACTATCCCCCGATACTTAAAAATTTTACTTGATTAAGTAATTTGTTTTTTTCTTATGCCTTCCAGGAATGTTGGCCTTGGAGCGTGTTCCATGTTCTCCCGAGTGGGCGGGATCATTGCCCCCTTCATACCCTCACTGGTTGGTTTGTACCTCCTGGTTCTGTTCTTCCTGGTTCTCTGGAACTCATGTATGCTTTTGTGTAGAAAGAGGTAATGAACAGGTTCAACTAAGAGCAGCTGCAGAAACGTGAATTTTGTGCCTTTCCAATGAAGAGCCCAGTATTCTGTCAGGCAGATGGACTGGGGCGTTTCCCCCCCCCCCCGTGGGTCTGGCTTTTTGTTCCTCTGGACTCGCTGTATGGTCTGATGATACCAGCAAGCCCCTTCCCATAGACATTCAGAACTAGTTAATCAATACTTATGACGTTCTGTGGTGTGCTGGGCTCTCTGTATACTCCACAGATGTTGCTGCTTGTAACCGGCACAGCGCCTGTAAGAGGTAGGCGTGGTCATTTGCTCTAAAGACGAGACAGGCTCACCACTGGGCAAGAAAACTGGAGGAGAGACACGCCTAGTAGCATGTGTCTTCTTTGGCGTTTGGGGATCAGGAGAAACAGTGACCACTTTAAAATCCTTGCAGCCTTAAAATGCTCAAGTTCTGTAAAAGCCCTGGGGCCCCTGCCGGTCTCTTCTTGATTTTGCTAGGTAGAGGACAGACAGGAGCAGAGGAGCTGGGAAAGGGTCCGACAGGTGGCCACGTCCTGTTTGTGAAGTGCAGCTAGGAAAAGCGACCTACAGATAATCCAAGCCCTGTTTGTGAAGCCTGACCAGCTATTCTAGAACCCAGCTTTCATGATAAAGGCTTTTTTTTAAAAAAAAATAATAGACTATCTTAGCCCTGGAACAATAAATGTCTTAACTGATAGACAGTCATGAGATCAGTCACGGGCCCTTGAGCTGTCTCAGGAAGGACTCAGACGCGTGGTAACCAAGAACACTGCCACTGCCTCCTCGGTGTTGTGTTCTGAAGCTCCGAATGTCCCTCCTCGGTGTTGTCTCTGAAGCTCCGAATGTCCCTTCGCTATTAATGTCCTTTGGGCTGCAGTTCAGGTTTTCCTGCCATGGCAGTACCTAAGGGTCCAGACCATTTCCTCACTTACACTAACAAAGACTCTGCATCCTAAAGCGTTTATACAAGAGACTGGAGAAATGACTCGATGGTTTAAAGCAAGTTCGCTGTTGTCGAGAACCCTGGGTTGCCCCCTGCAGCCGTGTCAGGTAGCTCCCAACCTCCTATAACTTCAGGGGCTCCAACACTGCCACAGACACCAGCCCACCTGCTTGCATACCCACATACACATAATTAAAAATCCAGGAATATTTTAAAAATATATCATAATGTTATTATATAATAAAATACTATTAAAATATTACTTATACTATGGTTTTGACACCGCCTTTGAGGGATTTTTCTAGAGGCTCTTGAGAAGAAATAAACTACAAGGTAGAACCAGCCCATTGTTGGGAGGCTGTGCATTGAAAGAAAACACTGACTTGCCTAAGAATACCTTTTGAATCTCTGAAGCAATTGCTGGTAGCACCATATTCAACTCTGCGTACTGTAGGACTTTTTCTTTCAGTTTGTGCTCCTTTAATCTTGGACCTGTCAGTGGTAATGTTACAACCTATTTGACAACTTCCAAGTTCATTATCAGCAAATAGTTCAGGGTCATATTCATTTGAAGAGAACATGGAGTTCCCTGTGGAGCAGACTTCTCCTTCAGGTGGAACCTGGCCTCTAGGGTTCCTGTGAACTCTGCCTGTGAGGGCCTCTCAAGCTCATAGAGAGCCATGGCTGTGCCTTGCCTGAGATGTCTGGTCCAAGGCTTCTAGTCCATATTCTCATGCAGCCCTTTGGCTCACTCAGATCCATCTCTGTGTGCCTGAGGAGACATTCTGTGACTCCCGGGGATAATTGTCTTAGAGCACTAAGAAACAAAACCACGGTGCATGGTGTCATCTAGCAGGAAGGTGCTGACTAAGCAGTAAGCATGGCAGTCCTCCCTCACAAGACTGCTGATGTCACCTGCTGAAAGACTGATAGGTTTGTTTGTTTTTATTCCACTCCCTGTGCCCACAGAAGGACGTGCAGTGGTCTCTGCCCTTCATCGTGTTTGGAACCACCGGCCTGACCTCAGGCCTCCTGAGCCTGCTGTTGCCAGAGACTCTGAACAGCCCTTTGCTGGAGACATTTTCTGACCTTCAGATGTACTCCTATAGGAGGTTAGGGGAGGAAGCCTTGTCTCTACAGACCTTGGACCCTCCACAGGTAGAGAAACACTTGCTGTAACCATCCAGGTCTTCCACTTAGGCAAAAAGAGTTTCTGAAAAAGGCAAAACAAAACATAAAGTTCAGATTGGAAATAGACTAAAAATTGAAGGTGAACTGAACAGCAGACATTTTAATGAATAAAGATGGTAATGGATTAATTGGCTTTCTTAGAATCCTCTACGGATAATTCCTTAGGAAAACAGCTGTCATCAAGATACATTTGTTGGGGCTAGTGTATAGTTCAGCTGAAAGAGTTTTTGTGCTAAATGCATAAGGTGCTTTGGGGTTTGATCCCTGGAACTGGGAGTGGTGGACAGACCTGTAAACCCAGCACTTGGGAGGTAGAAGCAGAAGGATGAGAATTTGATCTCAACTACATAGCAAACTGAAGGCTAACTTCATCTGTGTGAGACCCTGTCCTAAAACAGTGACGACAACAAAACTGTCATGTGAGTCTACGGGTGGTAATTCTCATTTAGGCATGTCATGACATCATTTTACTGCCTCTCCAAGATCTGCTTTGCCATTTCAGGCCCTGGACAAGGCCAGCCCCCTGGGGAGTGAGAGTGAGGAGGAGGAAGAGTTCTATGATGCGGATGAGGAGACCCAGATGATCAAGTGAAGAGCCCCACATTCCTGCCCAGAAGCAAAGCATCATCATCACGAGTGCCTCGGGGTCAGCTTAAACACCAGTGAGATCCTCAGCCCACTGACACCTTCCAGACACAGAGGAGGCTGGAGGAGAGGTTCTAAAAGGGAGAACCTTGGCACAGTGAGAGAATCGTTGCTAATTGTTCAGAACTGGGGCTGAGCTCAGCACCATGCCGCTGGTCACACAGCTCCAGTTTACTGTCTAGGTGGCTGACTCTGTCCCATGCTGCTTCCCATCCTTGGGGCTGAGAGCAGATGCGTAAAACTGCTCGCAGATTTACTAGGATTAGCCAGAACTCCCCCTAAGATTTCATCCTCCTAGTAAAATTGATGTCTGTCCCTGTCACTTGCTGCTCTCCACCAGGAATCTTCTGGTGCAGGGTGACGTGTCCAGAGCCCCCAGCTTTCCATCAGCTGGCCAAATGAGTCTTCAGCTGCTTTCCACCCATTGATTGACAGACAGAGCAGCTTGTGCCTTTAGTTTGAGATCATTTGCTAGTAAAAGCTAGAATCAACAGAGCAGTTTACTGCCATCAGAGGACTGGCTGTGACTTGGTAGCTCCCTTTGACACTTGTGATGTGCAATGTTCCCAGTTCCCATTTGGAAACACTTGGGAAATTTTTCTTTGTGAGATTCTAGTGTCAGCAATAACTTCAAAATCATGCACAGTCCATAATGAAAGTCCACAAGCCGGGAGAAGTCAGCAAGCGATGTGCTGACTCTCTTTACATGTGACTTAACCGAGAGTGGAGGTTTTCTTCCACAGTGTTTGCTGTCTTCATGTGCAATGAGGGATCTGGACGGCACACCAGGCCTTGAGTATCTACTTGTTTACTCAAAAGGCGTGGCGATTTTAAGAAAATGTTGAGTTTTCATTAAGTGCTTCCACTGATTTCCAAATAAATCCAAATCACACTTAATATCTGTTTCTTGCAAAACTTGAACACTCTCAGAGAGATGTATAAGCCGAGAGTCCACATGTGTGTAATTGTTCACTTTCCCAACCTGGGAAACTGCTGTGTTTAGAAAGTCTATTTATGCTCATCTTCTGGGAAGAGAAAGCACATAAACGTGAAGGGAAGGTGCCCTGTGGATGCTTCTGGAAATCATGAGACCTGCATCCTGTGGCCCCTCCATGTTATCTTGGCTTCCGCTAACACTATACCTGCCTGCTCTTTCATTGTTTTCCCTTACGCCCTTGACGAGGGAGCCATTTGTACCACTGTAGAGAACACTGGCTATGATGCAGTGAAGGCCCTGATAGGTGACACTGTGTCTAGCTGTCAGGGAGGTTATGGAAGCATCGTGTCTGCAAATCTCAGCAAAGTGTGTCCCGCACCCCCAAACTGTGGAGGCCTGCTTCTCTTGTCTCTAGAAAATGGAGGTCAGCTCTTCTTAGGAAAGGAAGAAAAGGGTTTCCAGAAACACTTAGTTCTTGTCAAATAAAGTGCTTAAAATAAAGCAGTAAATTAATATATATAATTTTGATTGGTTTAATCTCTCTTTATAAGAATAATATAACCCATTATATATTATATATTACATATATATTATATTAATATAATAATATAACCCATTACAGAAAATTTCATATTAGAACTGTATCCATCATCCAGCCCCCAAAGAAACCAGTGCTATGGCTTTGCTTCCCATGTACGTTTTTCTGTTGCCACTGAGGTTCCTGTTGCTTCCGGCTGAGTAAGTGAAGGTCCTGTAATTCTGACTTTGTGTTTGTTTTTCCCCAACTAGAAAGTAGGCGAGACCTCCATTTGAATTATGTGTTGTGTAATAGGGCTGGACTGGCTGATGGCTGCTCTTGTTAGATATTTTTTTCTTCTCCCTGGATAGTCTTCTAGCATAGTGTAATAATTATTTCCACTGCCCTCAAAGATGAATTTTATTCCCTATGGTAGCTGTTAATACATATTGATGGAACAGAATGTGCATATGTATATATGTGTACATTGATGCAAGTACTGAAAAGTCTTCCTTGGTAGGTAACATGTTTTGTTTGTATAGATAGTCCATTAAAAGCATCTTTAAAATAACAGTAAGGGTATCTTAAAAGGTCATAAGGAATCATACTATAAACTATCTACCTAAAAATCCCTATAATACATGTAAGTCAGTGTATAAATAAACACAAATAGTTTAAAATTTTCCCATCTGAGCAGTCAGTGCTACCACCAAGAACCATAGACTAACAAAACACCTGACATTAGGCTGACAAGCCCTCTTCTGAGTTGGTCAAGGCTGTCCAAGAGACTCCTAAAACATTATGGGCTATTACTGTTGCCCTTTGCTGCCCCACCCCCCAGAAGTGGGAGATAAGTCCCTGTTGCTGAAGACATCATGTACTTTGGATGCAGAACCCTGTGTGTGTGTGTTACACATATGTAACAATAAAAAGATGCCATGAATTTGGGGGGAACCATCAAAAGTAAGAGGTTTTTCCCTCACAAGTGACAAGCAAAATGTAGGCAAACTCCAGGTTTCAGGCCCACAGATCTAATGGCTTGTGCGGTTGCCACACTGTGCAGTCCACTGAGGACGCTGCGCTTCACTTTCCGAATTTTCCTTTAAACCTCATCCCCTGAAGCGCCAGAGCTTGCCTGCTCAGAAGGGAGTTCTTCAACTCTCAGCATGACACATTAACAAAATACGAGAAGAAGGGTTTCTGGAGCATTGCTGAAGTGACTTTGGCTCAAACAGGCACTGTCATTGCTGTCACCAATGAAGATACTTTTAGTATATAGTTTATATTCTTTGTACATAAATGTTAAGTAACTGTCACTTAAGGTTGGAATTGAAATCCCACTTTTCAGTAGCACGTCTTCATACAGCTATTTTATCATTGGTCCTTAAGTTGCAAAGGTAACAGAGATGGAGGGATTTTTAAAAATTTCCTTTCTTTATTCCTTCCTCCCTTCCTTTCTCTTTCTTTTCTTCCTTTCTTTCTTTATTATAACAGTTTCTTTATTAATTCTTTGGGAATTTCACATCATTTATCCCAAGTCCACTCATTCCCCACACACCCCCATATCCACCCTTCATCCTTGCATGGCATCCCCCCCAAAAAGGAAAATTTTAAAAAAAATCAAACAAGAAAAAAAAAACCTCTTTGCTCCTCTGTCTTTCTCCACCTCTCCAAACACTTCATCTTAGTGACATTGGGAGCCTCAGTGTGTCACACAGCATACACTTTGTCCAATCAGCTTTACTCACAAATGTTCATTGCAGTAAGTCGTTGGTCTGGTCCAAGTCCTCTGGTTTCTGGTACACCATCATCATTGGATCCTCACCGGAATTCCTTTCAGATACCTGTGGCAGCCCTGAGTCATGGCGATCCTGATGGTATCCACAGGACCAGTCCCTTCATGTGCTCCAGCAGGTCATAAATGGGGTAGATGTTAGGGTGGGACAGCACAAGGCCCTAGATGTAGGCTTGGGTGATAGCTGAGTGGGTCATTCCAGGCCACTGGGGCCACCCTCCCTCAGGCAAAGGGCAGAGCAAGATCGCCCAAGCCTGAGCCATTGGGACCATTTCTTTCATGCCTGTTGTGAGGGGTGGGACCATCTTTCTCAAGAGCGGAGGGGGGCAGCTCTCTTGCTGCAGTATCCAGTGAGGATCATGGCCAGCTTTCACAGGGCCAGTGAAGGGCGGAGCCGGGTCAGCATGGTCCTCAGATTTTTCATCATACATGGTTACATAGGAACTCCTGTGTAACATAGGGCACCCCTGTGGTAACATGGGTCAGAGACATCAACACAGACCCCAGTTGCGGCAGGACCATGGACCCAGACATGGCCCTCGGCTACAGCTTGGGTCCAGACATCACTATCGTCCCTGTGGCAGCTCAGGTCACCCAGCTCAGTATAGCCCCAGAAGCAACATGGCTCTGAGACACCAACATGGCCTCAGCTGACTCTCCAAACCCCAGACATCTGCACAGTCCTCAGCAGTAACAAGAACCTTGGACATCAACTCAGACCCTGGCTGCTGTAGGGCTACGGGAGGGGAGGTATTAGTGCCTTCCTCTTATGAATATTAACAGACCACAGAATACAGGCCTTTTGTTCATACAGAGTGCATTAGGAATACTGTAGCAACTTTAACAAACACAGAATCTGCTAGAAATCATGAGTGCTGTATGAGATGGATTGTAAGTAACAAGTCAGGGGCCTAAGAGAACCCCAAGAGAACAGTGTTAAAGAATACAAAGATGATGCATTGTGGAAAATCCAGTGGCACATCAGAGGAGAAAGACTTGTAGCCACTTCATGGGTACAGCATTCAATACTCATTCTAAATTAAAGTTATCATCAGACTAAGAATACAGGAAGCACTAGCAAGATGGCTCAGCCTGAACCTCAGTTCAATGCCTGGGACCCATCTAAAGGAAGCGGAGAATTGGTTCATGCAGGCTGTCTTAGAGTTTCCACATGTGCACACACAAGCATAGCGGTACACGTAGACATACAAAGTAAAAATGTGAGGTTTAAAAAAATACGGAAGGCTATGTTAGTAAAATAAGGGATATTAGTCGGGTGGTGGTGGTGCACACCTTTAATCCCAGCACCCGGGATGCAGAGACAGGCAGATCTCTGTGAGTCTGAGGTCAGCCTGCTCTATAGAGCGAGTTCCAGGACAGGTTCCAAAGCTACAGAGACACTCTGTCTCGAAACAAACAAAAAAACCAAAATAAGGAATATTGTAGTAGATATGATGAGTGACACACAGCACCTGTGTCCCCTGGTACCTCAGTCTTCAGACTTTCTTGATCCTAAACCACAATAAAAAAAAAACTGTTATGGGGCCTAAAGGCACTTGCGGCACCAGTCTGGTGCCTGACTTTAGTCCCCAGAATTCACGTAAAAGTGGAAGAACCGACTCCAAAGTTGTCTTCTGATAGCCACACATACATTGTGGTATGCATATGCACACATACACAGCACGTGCACAATTAAAAACACATATATGTATGTGCTCGTGTGCAAATGTGCACATAAATGTGCCTCTGTGGGTGGAGCCCAGAGGCTGATGTGGAGACTCCCCCTCTATCAGTCTCACTGCATTGGAGCTCCCCACTCTGGCTAGACTGGCTGACCAGTGAGGCTCCGGGCCCCACCTGTTTCCACCTCTGAGCAGCGCAGCTACAGATGCACGCTGCTGCGTTCAGCTTTTACAGACGCTTGGGATCCTAGTTCAGTCACTTATATTTGCAGAGTGTGCACTTTACACATTGAGCTACCACCCCAGCCCAAGAAATGCTATTATACATTCTCTCCCCTCTCCTTAAAGACACATAAATGTGCACAAAATGGAAAATAAATTTGTTTATGGCTTTTATAAAAGATAATTCATCAACAGTTTTCTCTTTGTCTTTTGTGACATAAGTCAATTTTAAGATCCATTAATAAGTTGTAACACTATTTGAAAACATTATCCTTGTGTCGCAGAAGCTTTAAGGTTGAAAATGTACACTGCCTGGACTCGCAGCTCTGCTTCTTGATGCAGTCTAGCTTCAGCCAATCAAACACAGAATTTAAAATAGTGACGTGAGCGAGAGATCTGCTTTTTACAGCTTCATAGCGGTGGAGCCATTTGATTTTCTTCAGGCAGTATTGCCAGAGATGTTGATAGTCAGTGGCCATGGTAATTAAAATAATTTTTATATAGACTTGAGATAATGTCAGAATTCACATCGGAAATTAAAGATAAAAAATAAAGACAATCCTTAAAAACAAAAACAAGTAGTAAATAACCAGACTTCCCAGATAGCAAAATGTGAATGGTAATCTTGATCAAAGAAGACAGGTAGCACAAAAAAAAAATTCCAGAAAAATTAGTTAAATACTGAAGCTGAAGTAAAAGGAATTTACTGGCATCCCGATAGAAGCATAAATTTGTTCAACTGGATTTTTAGCAAGCCAGGTTGAAAGTGTATCTATTCCATAATTATGGACACTTTCTTCCCTCAGTTTCTTAACAGGACTCATTGCAGGAAACATAATTTTGCACAGTGATAAACAGCATGTTTGAATGCGGTGCACCACGCCCATCTACGCTCTATGCGCCACCATGCAGTTCGTGAACTGGGAAAGGGGCTGGAGATTGAAACACACAGAGACAGACAGACAGACAGACAGACAGACAGGGACACGGGTCATCCTTGAAGCCAGAATGCCCCAAGAATGCCCCCTTTATTGTGTCCAGGGGCAGCTTATATAGAGATAGCCACGCCCCAGCCAAACGCACCAGAAGCCACTCCCCTGCCATCGGGAACTCCTGAGGGGCTCGTGCCCAGAGCAGCTGCAGGCACTCAGCTCAGGGGAAAACAAGTTGTTTCAGGATCTGGGGGCTCACTGCTCCCAACATTTGAACACACATGCAAACCTAATTCTATAAAATAACTTCCTCTGTATCCACACTGTTCTCTACTTTCTGTTTCACCTTAAAGAGCAAAGAATACTGGTGACAACTCTGAGACGATTCATAACACGTGAGGTCAGAGCTTGCAGCTGTAGAAAGCAGACATGCTGTCTCATCTGCCATGGTTCTTGCCTAGTGCACATATGTGCAAGGAGATGTGTGCAAAGAAGTCTCATTGTGCCATGATTAGTTGTTGCAAACCAATGAACATATATATGTATGTATCTATGTACATGGACAGTTAAGAGAATGCATATACTCCATTTTATATGCCCATGATGGAATAATAACAGAAGTTTAAATACCGAGATGGGAAGATATCAAGAGTGAGTGACTCTGGGGTAAGGAGAGTCAGTTTTCTTTAAGGCTGTGGCTCCTGGTAGATCAGTCATGTTCCAGTGGATCCCCCACACACACAAGTATATAGATAGCACAAACTATAGTGGGTGGCTATTAAATTTTTTAAAGGGGAACATGAAGTTGGGAGGGGGATAGAGAGGATCTGGGAGGAGTGGGAGGTGAATATGATCCATATACATTGTATGAAATTCTCAAAGAATAAAGTTATTTCTTCATAGAAGAATGAATGACAGGGGTGCTTACTAAGTGAAGAAATTCCTTTTTGTGCCATGCTTTCCAATCAGGATAATTACTATTATGTTACACAAATATAGACACCCTGTGCTTATTTCTCCCAGATGAAGCGGTATCCCTCTTTGTAGAGAAGTCTGTCCCTGTGGCCACATGATAGCCTAAATTTCTCCTAAAAGGGAGACTTGCTTCTGTAGAAACATCTGGACAATTCTAGCTCTTATAAAGCTTAAAAGAGCTTATGTATTAGAAATGGTAAGGGCAGATTTATCCAAAGGCCTTCAGTGTAGACCACGTCAAATAATTGCTTCTGAATAAAACTGGCTTTCAGAATCTCTGCTTCAGAGCATAAGATGAAGAAATGGAATTAAATGATTGTGTATGATGTGCACACACACACGTGTATGCTTAGAGAAGAGTTTAATAAAAGAGTTTCCAATGCAAGGGCAGAGGAGTGGGCAGGGCAGTGAGGAGACACCTTGCAGGACCTGTGAGGCTCACCTCAGGGAGCAGCATCCAGACTGATGCGTGCCAAGATACCTTACGTGTGCCAAGATACCTCTCCAGACACTCAGAAGTCAGTGAGTAGCGGTCCCCTCGGAAGAGGAGGGCTTCTGAATGATTGAAACTGTGCCTGTTCTTGGCTATACTCATACCAGATTCCTGTTGCTTCCTGGAGCCTTGTTCATTATTACAGACGCATTTTAGCAAGCATGTGGCTGCTTGCATGCCCCCACTGTGTGGCAGGTACCAGGCCCATGTGTACCTGAGTCTGAAAGAAGAGGTGCTCAACACTGCATACAAATGGAGCGCCATCTGCCAGACAACCCCTCCCACAACATTCTAATGCCCTGAGTTGTCATCAAGGTCTTGTCTGACCACCCTGAGGAAGCTCCTGAAAGGAAAAAAAAAAAAAAAAAAAGATTAACCATGGTCAGCAAATGCTTTGAATTCTTACATGCCACCCCCCACTTCCTTGAGAATACAAAATAGCAAGAAAGTGGCCTGAAATGGATGGATATGTCTATAATATGCATGTTCTGATGCAGCAGTTAGAACAGGAAAGTTAATTCTGGTGTTCCCAGGGAAGAACGGGGGCAGAGCAGGAGCAGTTAGCCTTCAAACGGTCTTCTCAGGATTTGGGAAATCAGCGCTGCCATTATAGTCTACTGGGGGTGGAGATTACGGTCAAGGAGGACAGGCAGTGGGTGGTGCAGGAAAAACCTGATGGTTAGGAAGTGCCCGTCACTTACACATTACACATCACACCACAATCAAGGGCTTTCCTGGTCTTCGGGAGTGATGTGGAGGTGTGTGCATGCAGGGGTCAGGGATCTGCTCCCATTTCCCATTGCTACTGGAATGAATTACCACACACACCCTGAGTTCGGACATGATGGTTCTGGAGGTCAGAATCAAAATGAGTTTAAAACTCCTTCAAAATGAAGGTGTTTGTCTGTGGGACTGTTTTCCACATTCTCTAGAGAAAAATCTATCTCTTCCTTCTGCTCTGGCTGCTTCCCTAGGTTGCAGCATTCCTTGACCTGATGTCATCACTCATCTTCAATCAAGTGCCCCTTTGTCCCTGTGATCTCCTGCCTCCGGAGAAAATGGGCTCCTGTGTATCATTATCTGTCTACCCAGGGAATTCAATCTAATCTGCCCATCTGCAGGTCTTAGCCCTAAACACACCCCAGAAGTATCAGTTGAGAGAAAAGATAATGTTCTGGAGTTCTGGAGATTGGAATGTGAATGACTGAGCCATTCATTCGGCCTATCACCTCTGTCTGTTAAGTAGAAAGAGCACATCAGAAGTTCTGGGATGTTGTCAGTATAGTTCCAGACATTTGAAAATCAATACATGAAGAAAACAATCACCGGTGTTAAATCAGTGTTAAGATTTCTTTTGTTTGTTTGTATTCTGTTTTTTTGTTTTTGTTTTGTTTTGTTTTTTCGAGACAGGGTTTCTCTGAGTTTTGGAGCCTGTCCTGTAACTAGCTCTTGTAGACTAGGCTGGCCTCGAACATCTGCCTGCCTCTGCCTCCCGAGTGCTGAGATTAAAGGCAAGAGCCACTACCGCCCGGCTCAATGTTTAGATTTCTTTGTTGGGTCTCAAATACTGGCTTTCATAGGCTAACTTAAATACAGATAACCTTAGGGTAAACAGAAGGAGCCCACATCTGAAAACAGCTGGAATTGAGGCCTGAGAGGACAGCTCCATCTAGACACACCCCAGAGTGGGAGAAGGTATTTATTCCTTAATAAATGGGACTCAAAACATCTTTGTGACAAAAAAAAAAATGCATCCATATTCTACTGTGCTGTGGAATTCCACACCACTGATGTGGCAAGATCCTAGCAGAGGTGCAGCTTCTCAAGGAAGGAATTTATGATCCCAGCCATTCTACAGGGCAGGGAAGGGCTGGACCCCGAGTCAGCTGATTAGGAGAGGGCAAGGTGGGGCCTGAGGCAGCAGCCACCCTAGGGCATGCTGGAGGGCAAAACTAAAGGGAGGGAGGGCAAAGGCCACTGTTTGAGTCACGTGGAATCAGTCACGCGGAATTCAGAGAAGAGACTGGTTAGTCATTGCAATTGGCAAAAGCACCCATGCCATGGTGCTGTCCGCAGTGAGGGGGCATCCATCCTGTGATGCTCTCGGATGAGCAGTGAGCGGGCAGTTCAGGGGCCGAATGTCTTGTCTCTTTCAGAGCATCCCAGCCTGCCTCGTGGAGCTGGAAGCTTATTCCTGTAGGGCTGTGTAGATCCAAGTTGCTTCTAGAACACAGGCCCTTTCAGGAGGAATCCTGCTGACTCAATGACTGAGCCAGCGGCAGCCATGTCCCAGGGCTCCTGAGAACAGGTGCTGGAATTGCCAGATAATAAGTACTTGTTTCCCCCTTGAACTCGTTTTTCCTTGGACTTTGCTTAGCGAAGAGACCTGACACACTGTCACTACTGTTCCGAGGGTCCCAAGCTTCATGTTACCATGGCAAGAATATTCCGGCTTCTACCATATAGTCCTCAGAATTGTCAAGTGGGTGCAAACAGGGGACTAGGGACTACAACCCTCCCAGGGTCACAGCTAGGAGTAGACTCTAGACCTATTTGGGGGGTGGCAATACTCATGCCCGTACGTGCCCCTCCTGCCTCCGTGAGGGACAGATTTCAAGAGGGAGCCATGCTGTTTGGAAGACTGTTACCCACATCCCCACCTTGCCCCTGGTTCCTTGAACACGGGGCAGCGGAGCAGAGCGGGCACAGAGAATTCAGATTAGTTGAGGATTCCCATGTTTGTGGGAGGCGTGGAGACTTTTTTCTCTCTCCAGTATGAAATCAGTGGAGGAAGACGTTTGTCATCCAAACATCCGGACTGTCAGGATCTCTGCCTTCACGGCACGTAAGACATCACAAGGAGAATGGCAGACGTTTGGGATGTCTCTAGGGGTCACTCTTATTAATTGCTTTGGGGTCACTGTTGACTTGCGTTGCACTGAGGTCCATTCAGAAACCTGAGGGCTAAGGCATTGTAACAGGATGGTCAGCTGAATCTAGCAGCTGCCAGTCATTCTCAGTAAAATCAAATCAAATAAAAGGCTTTATTTTTATTTTTAGGGTGTGGCTGGGTGACAGATTCTGTGCTTAGCATGTGAGAGAGGCCCTGGGGTCAATCCCCAGCACTCCTAAAAGAAGCTTTGGTGGTTTTTATAAAGATTTCTTCCTAAAATGGCTTCTTACTTTGATTAGAGCCCCTTCGTTTGCCAACTAACAATGCAACTGAGAAAATGTGGCATTTATGAGGTCATTTCCCTTTTGTTTATGGTCCTAGAAGACCTGTCATTTTTCGTGGAGGAATGTCTGTGAAACTCCCTCCCCTGAGGCAAGCTGACTTCTCCTCCCACTTTTCGGAGGAGTCCTGGGCCTGGGGAGGAGGCTGCAGCCCTTCAGTGGGAGGAGTGGGAGATTACACAGAAACACACTTGCTCAGTCACAGCAGACCTTTGGAAGCAGGTTGAAGGGGTAAGTGTGGATGAGAGGGAACTGAGGGCTCGTGTGTGTGTGTGTGCGTGCGTGTGTTTGTGCACCCATTCATCTGTGCATCCATGCATGTGAGCACGTGTACAGTGGAGAAGGAAACCGGGAACCCTGGCTGAGGTCTGCTCTACAGAGGGAAAGGCGGCAAAGGTTTTTTCTGCCTGCATGTGGCTCCAGAAGAGGGTTGCCCTCGTTCAGATTACGGAGCCCTAGGGAGCCTTAGGTGATGATCAGGAGACATGCTCATGCATGCTATGGATGTCACTTCTAGGGTGGATGGGCAGACCACATCAAAGTTTGTTGGTGGGCTGCCACAGCTAGTTCACATAAGCTGTTTCTGCCTTTATCTCTCCCATATGCTCTTTCCTTTCTACTTTATATACTTCCTCGCTGTTTTGAGTTATGTGTTAAGTTTTCAGTCAGCTTTAATCTAAAAAGGACAGATTTGGCCCAAATGCTTTCCAAAAACTTGTTGGATTCTTGTCAGATTGCCTTTCCTAGAAGTTTAGACTTTTACTCCCTGCGTTTTAACTCGGAGAGGTGGTTAATAAAAACGTTCTGGACCAGTTCAGTGCCCTAAGACTTGAGGACTGTCCACAGGGGCGGTTTGTTGCCTTTGGGCTTGGAGAAGCATTGGAACCAAGCGCAGTTGGCAGAGTTTAGTTCCTTCCTTTCTTCCTTCCTTCCTTCCTTCCTTCCTTCCTTCCTTCCTTCCTTCCTTCCTTCCTTCCTTTCTTTCTTTCTTTCTTTCTTTCTTTCTTTCTTTCTTTCTTTTTAAAGATTTATTTATTTATACAGTATCCTGCCTGTAGGCCAGAAGGGGCCACCAGATCTCATTATAGGTGGTTGTGAGCCACCATGTGGTTGCTGGGGATTGAACTCAGGACCTCTAGAAGAGCAATCAGTGCTCTTAACTGCTGAGCCATCTCTCTAGCCTGAGTTTAGTTTCTTATTTGGTCTGACTGCCCTACCAGGGTTTGGTGAATAATATCAGGTTCTTATTAGTTTATTCTCACCAAATTATGATTACTGTCTGTGTTCTGCCCCTTTAGCTGCTGCTTCTGAAACACCTGCCCACAACGGTGAATGGAGAGGAGTGGAGTGTTCCACTGGGGCCCTCCCTCTCTTACTGATGGCTCTGGGCAGAAGTCACGTTTACCTAGTCACTTGCTTCCTAGCCCTTCTGACGATAGGGAAGGTGCTCAGTTTTCAGGCTTGTACCCATGTGCAGTTTGTGACATTTAGTGGCATCACCCCTTAGTTTCAACATGAATAAAAACCAAAATGTACATTTTTTTCCATTGGTCATTTCAGATGGTCTGGGAGTGGCTAAAGAAATATTCTGACGCCTACATAGATTGTTGTTTGAATTGAAAGCCTGTGGTCATTCTCTGACCTCCCACCTTCGTGTCTCTATTCTTCTGATTTTTTTTTCCTGCCACCAGATGGATTTGTTTCTAGGCACATGTTAATAACTTTGCTTTCCAGAGTTAAAAGCTCTGTGGGGTGTAACTACAAATATTCTCCATTCTGCTGGTCCCCTTGGACCTGTTTCTCTCTGCCTGCCTGTTCCCAAAGCTGCTTATGAAATAACCATTCTGAGACTTAATATTAATTACATACTCTTTGGCCTATTAGCTCAGGCTTCTTATTAACTAACAATTACATCTTAAATTAACCCATTTCTATTTTGTATTTTATCACGGGGCTTGTGGTTTGTTACCTCTTGCTTCTTGGGCAGCTACATGGTGTCTGCCTGACTCCTCCTTCTTTCTTCCTCTATCTTGACTTGGATTTCCTACTTTACTATATTCTGCCCTGCTATAGGCCAAAGCAGCTTCTTTATTAACCAGTGGTAATAAAAAGCTATTCCAAGCATACAGAGGGAAATCCCATATCAGTGGGGAGTATTGTTATCTACACATATGTAGATAAAGTCAATCTTATAGTCCATGAGCACGGGATACATTTGTATTTATTTATGTTTTAATTTCTGCCAGTGATATTTTGTAATTAAATCTATTCCTATCTGTTTTTATTCTCTTGGGAATGACCACAGATGAAATTGTTTTCTTAATTTCCTTTTCAAATTGCTCATTGTTAGCATACAGTAACAAAACTGGCTTTGCTTTCTTTTGATGGTTCTATCTCTCAATTTAGCCACTGGGTGTGTTTATTGGAACTAATAGGGTTTGTGTGTGTGTGTGTGTGTGTGTGTGTGTGTGTGTGTGTAGACTCCTTAAGACTGTCTATAGGCCAGATAAAGCAAGTAAAAATAGTGTTGTCCTTCCTTCCCAATCCAAACATCATTCATGTTTTTACCTTGTCTAGTTACCATGGATAGACTAGACAATGATTCGGAGCAGCAGTGGTGAGAGTGGGCGTGGTAGTCCTGACTCTGATCATAGGCTGGAACCTTCCTAGCTGGGCTTTGAATAGTCACCATCATTTGTTGAATTTGTTTGCTTAGTTTTTTTTGTTTGTTTGTTTGTTTTGAGTTGGGGGGCTCTTTTTTTTGAGAGGGTCACACTGCATAGCTCTGGCTGTCCTGGAACTCACTCTGTAGACCATGCTGGCCTTGAACTCACAGAGATCAGTCTACCTCTGCCTCCTGATTGCTGGGATTAAAGGTGTGAATTTTTTTTTAATCATAAAAGGGTCTTTTGTTGCCGCTTTATTTATTTATTTATTGAATTGTTGACTTACATAATTAGTTATTGAGACACAGTTTCAATAAACAGCCTAGGCTAACCTAGAATTCATAGAGATCTTCCAGCAACTTCCCCAGTGCTGAGGTCGAAGGCATGTGCCATCACCTAAGCTCCTTTCCATCTTTTATAAGGAAGAGCTTGTGACTGCCTAGAGGCTTGTTTGGTGATGGTGGACTTCCTCTGTGGTACTCTCTGGTCTTCAGGCTTGCTTTCTGGGAAGTTTTTCACAAGCAAGCCAGTCTCTACCTGTCCCATCGGATGCTATGTCCTGCCCCGGCAGTTTGTAGCTTTCTACAAGTCTGTTTTATCTAAGTTATCTTAATCTGTGACATAAAATAGTTCCCAGCATTCTCTTGTGGCATTTGATGCCTCTTTTTCTCATCCTAGATGGCTGTCAGTTCTGTCGTTCACTCTGTCTTTCTTTCAGTACTTTCATTGCTTCTCGCCTGTGTGGCCTCTGATAAAAAGGTGTCAATTTTCTTGAGACTTCTTTGCAGGGGACATGATGAGTCACCTCTCTTGAGGTTTTGAGGATTCTCTTCACATTTCAACAGTTTTTTCTGTGTCTGAGTGTTTTCTGCCTGGAGTCCAGCGAGTTTCTTGGCTCTGTACATTGTTTCTAATCAAATACAAGAATTTTTCAAGTATTTTTGCCCCTAATTTCTCTTCTTCTAGGTTCCAGTGTGGATTTGTTTACAAGCTTGATTGACCCACAGATATGTGAGCTTCTGTTACTGGAAAAATATTAGAGATTTGTTTCACTTTATGTCTAAGAGTGTTTTTGCTCAGATGTATGTGTGTGCACTGCATGTGTGTCTTTTTATTTATCTTCTCCCATTAGCCAGACTGAATAATCTCATTGATTTATTCTAAAGTTGTCTGTTCCTTTGTGTTAGATCTTATGTTGATGCTTTCATGGAAGTTTGTGTTTTACTTACACAGTTTAATAACACCAGGATCTCTATTTGGTTCCTTTTCGTAAATTCTGTCTCTTTAATGATAATTGATATTTGGTTAGGCATTGCTCTCCCATTTTCCTTTAGCTCTTAGGTTCTGACTTGCCTTGGCACTTTGATATATTTAAGAGATTTGAAGTTTGGGCTTACTAAATTCAAAGTCTGGGCTTTTAGGAACAATTTATACTAATTACTTTTTCCTATGAACCTCTCATAATTTTTGGTTGAATATGTAACTTGGAAAGACTAGAAATCAAATTCCTCTTTCCCAGTGTTCATTCCTGTTACTGTATGTTGTCAAGGTTGTTTAGTGGTTTTTCTCAATTAATCCTGTAAAATCGATCTTGACTGTATATGACCCCTGACATCTCTGTTCATGCAGCTTAATCTTTTATCAACTAATAATTGGACGGCTTTTCTATATCAGCAGGAATCAGTAAGTCCCCCAGCTGTTGCTAGGAAACTCTGCTGTGGTTTGGCCCATGTCTTTAAGAGCATCAGGATGCTGACAGTTCTGACCCCCTCCCATTTTCTCCTGCTTGGGAGGAACTGAGAGCTCGGGGCCTCCTTGGATTTCTTCAGCCTTGGGCCTGGGTTCGACTCACACAGCACGGTCTCTTAAGTTCAGAAATAGGTAGATGCTTACTAGAGCTTCTGTGGGCATCCCACCCCCTCACCTTTCTATTTAAGCTTTTGGTAATATGTCATCTTTCTTATTGTCCATTTGTTTGGACAACTATGAAACGAAACAATTGCTTATAATTGTTTAGGAAAATCCCCTGAAGGAGAAGCTTTTAGCAGGGAGGGCATCAAATAATGACAGTTTTTTTGGTTGGTTGGTTTAGGGGGGGTTGTTTTTACTATTTTTTGAGAAATTCTTCCCTTCCCTCCAACTCCTCCATGTGCCCGCTACTTAATCTCCAGTTAAGTATTATTATTGTTGCATATACATGTAAAGAAGTGTGTAGTGTGTGTGTGTGTGTGTGTGTGTGTGTGTGTGTGTGTATGTGTGTGTGCAGACATACAACCTACTGAATCCATTTAGTGTCAATTACATGCATGTGTTCAGGATTGAACACATAGTCTGTCAGTGAGCTTGACCCTAGAGAAGACTGATTCTCCTTCTTTTGGCAGGCATTGGGTGCACGTAGCTCTTCACCTATGGGTGGGGTCTTATGAGACTCCCCCCATCCATACTGGCACGCCAGTGGATGTTGTCATGCAGGTCCTGTTTACGTAACCATATTGTTGCGATGTCAAGGCACAGCTTCCCTGTCACATCTGGAAGACACTGTCTCCCAGTAGTCATCCAGGTCTCCTTGCTCTTACAATCTCCAGCGCCCTCTTCTGCAATGTTCCCTGAGCATAGGGATTGGATTATAGATGCCTGTATACCCCCATCCACAATTGTTCTCTGTATTTGGGACCAGTTGTGGATTTCTGTGATGTTCTCCATCTACTGCAAGAAGAAACTGTCATGAGGGCTTAGAGCTACATGATCGGGCAAGGCTGGGGCAGGAGCCGCACATCCAGGCTTAGGGCATGAGATGGTGTGGCCAGGCTTGGTTCTGGAGAACCTCACCAGGCAAGGCTGGGGCAGGAGCCGGGCCCGGGAGTGTGGGAATGGGGCTTCAGGTGAGGCTCTGGTAGGTGACGCTTTGAAGGAAGGAAGTCCCCTTGGTTTCCCCGGGACCCACCAAGACGCTGATTTTTCACCGTGAGTCTGTGTTACTGAAGTGCAGCACTACAGAAGAGCTGGATAATCAAATATGAATTAAGCTAATGAATAAACCAGAAACATCAAAACACACAAAACTCATTCTCCTTACCCAGAAACAGTCTTTTTCCTTGAATAAACCCCCAGATTGCCAAAAATCTTTTGTTTCCTATTTTAAAAATGCATTCTGTCAATGTTTACCAGTTTTTCATTGTTTTGAGAGTATGATTTTCATTTTTCTTTCTGTAATGTATTCCTGTTGGTGCATTTTCACTGTACCTGGGAGTAGTTGGATGGCAACATTTCTATACAGGTATAGGCTGTGCTTTGAGGGTTGTTCTCGCATCCCCCCCCCCACACCCATCTACTTCCTCATCGGTCCTCTTTGTTCCCCTGGACAGTTTTGTTTCTACTGGCATACCATGTGCTCATATGCAATTCGGTGTATTTATATAAACCTAGGAAGTGCAAGTGAAAGAGAACAGGAGCTGAGTCTGAGTCTGGGAACTTTAGAGGTCTTTGTCCTTCCCAGATATCACAGGCTTTTGTTTTTCAACCTGCTTATATCTAGAACATCTTTCCTGTCTAAGTTATCTCACCAGTCTTTCTACCTTTCGTGACTAATATCAGCTTTTCTCCTATGACTTTCTAGTCAATATCCGAGCACGTGTACATCTGTGACTTCTTAGTCAATATCCCCGCACATGTGTACATCTGTGACTTCCTCATCAATATCCCAGCACGTGTACGTCTGTGACTTCCTCGTCAATATCCCAGCACGTGTGTATTTACTTAAATTTGACTGTCCCCCTGCCTTGCAGTTGAGTGTCTCAGCCTTGACCAGACCCTTTCTGTCTCATCTATTGACAACTCTGCTGTGTGGCACCAAGTTCAGTGTAGGGTGTCAGCGATGTCCCCTGGCTGCACACAGATGCCCTCTGCTGCCTTGAGAGACTTAACTTAAGGCTTTAAAGAAGGGAAATGTGAAACCCTTTTGCCAGCAGAATAAAAGCAAGTTATCAGTGGACCTGTGAGTACAGACGGAGGTGTGATGTATGTATTCTGTTTACCTTAGCTGTAGTCTTTCTGGAAGATCTGGGCTCTTCTGTAACTTAGAGTCCTGGTGGAAAGTGATTGTAGTTCCTTAGTAATTTCAGTCATGTCTCAGTGTATCTTTAACTGAATCTTTCCACTAACCTGAAGATGTTATAATAGATATTGTGGTGTGGAAGCTTCTAGAAGTAGTTAATCAAAAGGAGTTATAGAGCTGGCCTGGGCTCAGAGCTGGAGGTATGCCTGGGTTGTATTCTCTTTCATGCTTTCCTTTTTGAGGGGCCTTTTGGCTTCCCTGTGTTAGTCAGCTTTCATGACCATTTTAGTTTCATTTAATGACTATGGCAAAGGCTGGGCTGGGAAGTTGAGGTTTATGTAATCTTTCCCTTAATTGAGCATTAAAGTGGAAACTGAAATCTGAGAAGTCCCTGATGCCAACAGCCCAGAAGCCCTTGGAACCTTCCAGAGTCAAGCAACCGGCTCTCCAGTGTTATAATAGGATCAGACCTCACCAGGAAACAGATCATTATTTGAAATGAAACCACACGAGCTGGAGATAAGGGCCTCCTTTGTCCTTCTGTTAGATACTGTTGTACTAGTTGCTTATGATTGATGGGTGTTGCCGTAGTGATAGGAAAAAATTCACTGGGAAGTGGCTGTGATGGAGAGTACATTAGAAAAGAACGAAATGACCTACACATCATTTGTTGATAGGACTTTGTCGGTAGCCTTTCATTGACTAGGTATGAAGTGTCATGATGCCCTTCCAGATATGAGAGCCATGTTATGACATGTTACATGAAGATAGTGCAAGAATCCTACAGCTCTGCGGATCAGCTTGTTCCTGTCTTTACTGCATTTACCTATGATCCCAAGAAGCTTAGGCACCAAGACAGAGACCTGGTCCTGTGTTTTTTACAGTTAGTTTAGGAACTAACGTCACTTGGAAAACAGCTATCCCAATTGGCATCTGTCACTAGACCCTGTGTCCTGGTTATTTCTCTGAGTGGTTTAATAATGAAGACTGACTGGTGGTGGGCGTCATAACTCATTTCCCCTCTGTCCTTCCTGCCATTGTCCTTTGCGTGGATGGGCTGACCTTGATCGCTTTTATTGAAGGGGTACTTGGCCTTTGGGCCAGTTTTATTTTCTTAACATCCATTGTAGCTCTGACAAACCTGTGTGGGAATAGCCACACTTTCCTTTGCATTTGATTTTCTCAATTGTGTGTCAGCATAAACCCTGTGGTTGTGGTCTCTGAGTGTGGAGTGAGGGTCTGGGGAGGCCTCCAGCATTACCCGAGAGATTCTTATCTCTACCAGGAAGAACACAGTCTATCCAGCGTAGCCCTTGTGGGCCTTCCTACTTTCCTGAAGTCCCAGGGGAAGATGTTAGGATACTTAAATAGTCCACTTGAAACTACTGTGACAAAATATTTGCAGCTGGATCATTTTTTAAAGAAAGTGGCATGTTAAATTCTGGCTCTAGGGGTCCAAGAACATAACACTCCCTTACTTGGGCCCTATGTTTTGATTTAGGACTCTATGGCAAATGGCACCTTGGCAATCACAAGGTGGGACCCAAAGCCAGAATATGGAGAGAAGCCAGGCTTGCTCTTTTGCAAAGAGCTACTCATGAAAAGCAACCCCAGATGCCATGAGAATGTCATAAATCCATCCAAAGGCAATGATCCTTAAGACTGAGTGACCTCTCAGTAGTGTGCACCTCTTCAGGGTCCCCACTTCCTCCTAGCATTAGCACACAGGAGACCGTGCTGCTAATACACGAACTTCAGTATGTAAGGCTTACGGGGTGTACTCACTCCTTTCTATACCATAGCTGATGTCTAAGTTTTCTGAAGAGAAATTGTGGAAGGAAAAGTTCTCTGCGGGGAGGAGTAACAGTCACTTTCCTGTGGCCAAAGAGGGAACATAAAGCTGTCCTCAGAGGCTTGTGGGGGTGAGGAAAGTAGCAGAAACATGTTTCCAAAAAGTAAAACACCCAAGGCAGGCTGGGGATATAGCTCAGTGGCAGAGAGCTTGCTCTCCTATCATGGGTGAGGCCCACCTAGGGTTAAGTAAGGGAACAAAGCCAGACACAAAGTCTCTGAAGGTGCTGGCTGAAAGGTCAAAGTCTGTGAATGGGGCAACTGATGATGGCTTGGTCGGTGCCAGAGGATGAAGTAACGGGTGGAGCCACTAAGATGCTTTTGCCTAGCCCTGGCCAACACAAGTGGCTGCTTTCACAGAGGAGCACCCCTCTTCCTGTGCGGTCATAGCACACCACAGGCTGGGCTGGCTAAGGGGCAGAAGTCATTCTCACACTTCCAGAAGGCAGAAGGCCAAAGTCAAGGTGCTGCTGTTACACTTGGTTTCTCCTGATATTTTTTTCCTGTGTATGCACACCTGTTGGCCATCATGTCCCTTTTATAATGAATGATGTCACTTCTAAGAACTCTTTGTTTAAGCCAAAGTCACAAGGGTTTACCCCACCTTTCCTTCTGGAGCTTTAGATTTATGCTTTTCACTGAGGTTTATGAGCCATGTCCAATAGGTCTTTTAAAAAGGCTGACTTCCTTTCCTACGGTGGACCCATCGCTCACACTGCCCGCTGCGCATCTTTTCTTCAGTGGCCTGTGTCTATTCTTTGTCAGACATCAAATGACCGTATTTGCATAAATCTATGATGGGAAATGTTTGTCTCCCTCTACATCCTCATGCTGGTCCCTTTCGAGTAAGCAATCAGATCTGTCATGCTCCTTGAACAACAATGGGTGGGATCGGGGAGGGGGCTTTCCTCTGAACACCCCAGAGGTAAAACTGTGGATTCCACTAACCAGGTGTTTCCTCCTGACTCAGACATCCCAGAAACTGAGATGAGCAGTTACCAGACGGCATTAAAAAAAAAAAAAAAAAAAAAAAAGAAGGAAAAGCCATCCACTTCCTGAACTGCTGCTCTCCTCCTCTCACTTTCTCTGGAGAGAGCAACTTAAAAATAGCTCAGCCTCACGTGACCAGGGTGGCATCCTGGATTCAGGAGGAGTTTTGAATGTAAATACAGTGTGCTTGCTTGCTTGCTTTTTCCTAAATAGGCAGAGAGATTTGATTTGAAAATCAAGTGTTATCCAAGCTTCATGGCCTTGATGACTGTCTTCTGTTAAAACACCAAGTCCCCAGGCTGGTTTCTGGGCTTAGTCCACGGGATGAGGACAGCCCAGAAAAGTGTGCTAGCGATCTTGTGCACTTGGATGGACACACGAACCCACAGGCACAGGCCTGGGAAATGTCCCTGCCCCTGCCCACCCTGAATCATTTCTCATTCTTTCTCTCTTTTTAGACATTTCATCTTTTTAACTTTGTGAGTGTGTGTGTGTGTGTGTGTGTTCATGCTTGGAGGTGGGTACCCTTGTGAGAGCAGGTGTCTAGAAGAGGGTATCAGATCTCCTGGAGCTGGAATCACGGCCGTTGTTAGCTGTTGAATATAGGCGCTAGGGACCAAACTCAGGTCCTTTCTAAACAGTACATCCTCTTAAGTGCTGGGCAATCTCTCCAGCCCCATTTCTTGGACATGTTGCACCTAAGCCAGACTATCTTTGCCCAGCGAAAAGCTTGAGCTAACAGCCTGGCTTTTCCCGCCCTCGCCGGCCTCAGACCGTGCCCTGGGAAGAGCCCTGGCCATTAAGCAGGCATCGTTACCTTTTTCTCTGAGGGGTGCTGCTATTTCTGGAAGTCTGGGATATCCCAGTAGCTAAGAAACAGTGTGATGTTCTTCAGCTGACTGAGTGCTGCCACGGCTCCTTTAGGACTCTGGGCTTCTAGCATGTTCTCAACATTGAGCTGTTTTTCAGCATTCCTGCAAGCATTAGACTGTGAAAAGTGACACATCTGCTTTGCTCTTTTTGGGTTGGAGTCGGCTCTGTGTGTGTGTGTGTGTTCATGTGAGTGTGGAGGTCAGAGGTCAGCCTCAGGCCCGGAGCTTTCTGAGTAGGCTAGCCTGGCTGGCCAGCAAGGCCCAGGGAGCCTCCTTTCTCCATCTCCCCAGTCCTAGCATGGGATACCACACCTGGCATTTTACATGGGCTCTGGGGAATCAAACTGGTGTCCTCATGCTTGAACCACAAGTACTTTACTGACTGAGTCATCTCTCCTGCCCTGGGTGTATGCTCCTGGAATTACCCCAGGTCTCACCTTACTCCATTTCTACACTGTCCAGGTTTGTTTTAGATTCTGCCTTGCCCACATAAGTATGTGAGTATGGGAAGCCTTGCCTCTGAATCCAGACAAAAGGTCAAATGACCTCAGTACAAGAGGAAAGGAGACAGTACTCTTTGGTGGAACTGTGATGAATGACCCACTGCATGATCTGACCCAACAGAAACATGGGAGGATGACCCATACACGTTACAAGAAGGCCCTTTGTCTTCAGTGAATAAAGCAGAACATGAAGATAAATATTACTAAGATCCTATCTTGTGCCACACCCAATGTTAAGTTCCCTTATGTCAGGCTTTTCATAAAAGGAGAAGATAGTTGAAGTGACCACAGGATCATGTGTGTAGTTGAATTTATAATACATGAAGTGAATGTTTTGTACCTCATGGTATTTTATTAATTATAGATAGATAGGATACATGGACATTCCTAGAAACACGGATTTTCCCTTCTTCCTGCCCAAACTGGGATCATTTTTCTTGTTTATTTATTTGTATGGTATTTGGGGGAAGGAGGAGTTGGGAAAGAGTCTCACATTCAGCCCAAACTGTCCTTGCGCTCAAATCAGTCCTCTTGCCCCAGCCTCCATAGTGCTAAGCTGTAAGGTGAATTGCCATGCCTTGCTTACCATTTATTCTGTATAATCTTTATAGTGCAATGCCACAGATTTTAAGGAAGTATTTGATAATATTTACTGACCAACCTTGTGTGCACTAGCGCCTCCCCTGGACACAGAGAGCAGCCTGGAACACTGTTGCCGATGGTTCGCTATTGTGGGTTTCATCCATCGTCCCGTCTCCTGAGCTGCTGGATTTGACTCTTCCTAGATTAAAGCGAATTCGTAAAGGAATACGTTAGAGTTCGTAGCCCTGACAATCCTGAGCGAATCTGCACATTTTAGATTGATTTGGGTCAGGCTAATCTTTCCCCTTCTTGCCATGAAATGTTTAGCCACTGGGTAAACCAGTGAAAACGCTGGGTAAGCCTGGATGAGCGCTGTCTTCCCAAGAACCCTCATTGAATACTAGGTTTGCTTTAAGATTTTTGAACATCTTGAGCTGGCTCCCTTGGTAAGGTTCTTGCCTTGAACGCATGAGGACATGAATTTACATCCCCGGGACCCGTGTCAAAAACTGGCTGCGGTGTCACATGCCTGTGATCCAGCAGCGGTGGCATGGGAGGTAAGGCCCAGACGCCCGGAAGCTGACCTCCATGACAAGGTTCCTGGACAGTGAAAGGACTCTGCCTCAAGGAAAAGGTAGCAGGCACTCAAGGACTGACACCTGGGCTTGTCCTCTGATCTCTGTGCGCACACCCTGCTACCAGATCCCAGTCCAAAACTATTAGGAAAATCTTTTGACTACTTTGTTAAAATACATGTTATTGGTCCTGATAATCTATTACATTTATCTGCCTATTATTTGTGTGTGTGTTTGGAGGTGTACAGGAGGCAGTGTCCTGAAAGGTGGGGAAGAGATGGAACTCAGGTTGTCAGACTCAGTGGCAGACATATCTGCTGAGCCATCTAACCTGCCTGGTCCTCACAGTCTAAACTGACATACAGCTGGTGTCCATTTTCAATTTGCCTTGCATGTCAATCACAAAAAAAAATGAGAATTCTTTTTTATTTTCTAAGGAAAAAGGAAAATTTGAATTAACTGGATCCTTCTTGGTGGCCCTAGGCACACCCTTACCCACCAGATTTTTTTGCTGACCTATTGTCCAATTAACTAGAGATCTGTATCTGCTAGGCAAGCCTGTTTTCGTCAGCCTTTCTGCCAGGAGCCGCAAGAGCTGGTGTCTGTGCCCAGCCCTGTGCTGTGGAGCCGTCCCAACTAGGAACTGTGCCAGTGAGTCTAGGCTGTGTTCACACAACCCACCCACCTGCGGATCTTTGTGTCTTTGAGTCTCTAGTGGGAAAGTGACTGCAGGCAGCTGCCCTGGGCTCACAGTGCCGATCCTTCTCCAGGTTCCTCTCTCGTAGCTCAATAATCTGATTTCTTTGTTCATACCTGGCCAGAATCTTTTTCCCTCCTGAAACAAGAGAAGTTTCCGGACACAACACTTGAATCTGCAGTACTGGGGTAACAGATGGCTCGGCACCTGAGTGAGAATCCAGGAAGGTGCCGGCCGGTGTTTGAGTCCAGAAACCCGGGGCAGCTTTACTGTTAACAGGAAAGGCCTGAGAGGAGAGGGACTGAGGTCACACAGTTCCAGCAAAAGCAGAAGCCACGGGCAAAACCAAAAGTATGCGTGGGGGGGGCGGGGGTGGGGGGATATGGGGACTTTGATGCCGTGGAAAGTGACGCAGAGAGAGAATTCCAAAAGGCAGGTTAAGGGGAAGAGGCTCTTGTTTCATTTGTGAAAAAAACTCATGTGGTCGATTGGAATGTTGACCAGGGGAACAAAGCCAAGGGAAGAAGAGTCTGGATCATCTGAGAGCGAGCATATGCCCTAAAAAGAAGGGGATTTCCATGACACAGAATAACAGGTGGAAAATCAAGGAAGTGTGGAGGGGATTCTGAGGATCCCGGCGGAAGCTGTAGCTTTTCAGGACGTGTTAAAGGTTCTGGATTGTCAGATGGAGCCTGAGCCAGGCTGTCTGAACACCCAGGAGAAGGAGGTGGGTGGGGTCTGATGGCTCTCACCTGGGGCTGTCTGGGAGGCTATGCAAATGCAGGGCCCCAGGAGAGAGTAGAAAGGCGGGATTGGCTGCTGTGGAAGAGGCTGAGGAGGGTGGTTTGGGGAGCTGCCTGCCTGGAAGTCGGACTCAGACGTGAGCTGGGCTATCAGTCCTTTGGATCACAGGCAGTAGACGTGATTTTTACCAGCTTCAGGAAGATCAAGCTGCTGGGTTTTTTTCCCCCCTGTACTAAAACTATCCCCTGCCAGTCAGACTGGGGATGTACTGCCTGAGCTATTGTCTAGAATGAGTTTTACTGGTAAAACGAGATGTGTTCTAGACTCTTAAGGGGACTGTTTATACTGATGTTATTTTAAATGTCAGCCATCAAGTGGGACAAGGAAATCACATTCTAAGGTCAGCAGGTGAGAGGCAGGACTCTGCCCTACTTTCCTCTGCATGTATGTGCCTGTCTGTAAGCCTGCCTCCATGTGTGTGTGTGTGTGTGTGTGTGTGTGTGTGTGTGTGTGTGTGTGTCTGTCTGTCTGTCTGTCTGTCTGTCTGTTCTCTGTGTCTGTTTAAGCTTGCCTCTTGTATGCACGAGTTTATCTGTGAGCTCGCGCTTTTCCAAATGCTGATCCTGGCTCTCGTCTGATTGCCAAGGCTTGTGCTGGGTATGGTGGTAAGATACCAGATGGCTTGTTTGCAATTTCTTGTTTGTTTATGGTAAGGAAGTAAATCAATTGCAGAATTTTCTGGATTGGAGGGCAGGGGATATTTACTGTGAACAGGATAAGGACAAGGATATGTAAAGACACTGGGTGCCAAGGTACACCTGGTGTCAGGACAAGACGATAAAAAAGACAGGATAAACCAACATCGGGTAACGTCAGGCGGGCTCCAATTCATTTTCATCAACTCTCCTTTTTAATCTTCCTCTAATTCCCTGAAAGATGGCAGACGGATTCTCTCATGTTGGAAAGGAAAACTACAGTGAGCAGGCAAGAAGAGGCCAAGTCTCTGCTCCATGCTCACAATTCCAGAGAAGTTTTATTCAGAGAGTAGCGCTGCTGGGAAAGCTGCCTACCAGCTTTGTCCTCCATTGTGAAAAGAAGCAGAAGGTTGCTGCTATACTGGGGATTGACCAAGAAACCATGAAGTCTCTTCCAGAGGGAGACTTACAAGATTGCCTGCTGAGTAAGGTAAGCTGGGGCAGGTCTCTCCTGGGCACGCCCTCTTCCTCTCCATCCCGCTGACACTGGTCCAGAAGGATTCCCCTGCTTCCGGAGATCATAAGATGGTCCTTGGGAACACAGGACCGCTAGCCTCAGCATGTTGAATAAGTCTCTGAGGTTCTAGTGCCCAGAAGAATGCTGGGTATAAAATACAGAACAGACCTCTGATTCTGTCCATTCCTGACACTTATGTGGCTGGTTAATCTATCTGAGCCTCAGACTTCTTTTCCATAAAATGAGGGTCTGAATGGGGTCACTGGAAAATGGCCAGTCAGGCACAGACACAATGGAACATACCTGTGATACCAGCATTTAAGAGGTGGAGGCAGGAGGATCAGAAGTTGAAGGTTTCCTGGGCTACATAGGACCTTGCCGCAAAAAAGAGAGGGGAGGGGGAGAAAAGAAAGAAAAAGAAAAATTTTTTAAAACAGCAAAACTGATAGTTTTAAGAAATATTCTTTGGGAACTGGAGGGAGAGTTTGGCAGCTAAGAGCATTAGCTTCATGGGCACCAGGCACTCTTGTGGTGCACAGCCCTGTATGCAGGCAAAATGCCCATCCATGTAAAATAAAAGTAAAATAAATACATCTTTAAAAGATATCATTTCATTTGTAAGTTGGGCATGGTGGTGCACATTTTAGTTCCAGCACTCAGCAGTTAGAGGCAGGTAGATCTCTGTGAGTTCAAAGCCAGTCCGGTCTACAGAGTGAGACCTTATCTTAAAAGAAAGAAAGAAAGAAAGAAAGAAAGAAAGAAAGAAAGAAAGAAAGAAAGAAAGAAAGAAAGAAAGAAAGAAAGAAAGAAGAAAGGAGGGGGAAGAAAAGAACTAATTTCCATCTTAGGTTCTTTTGATGATAGACTTTGTAGGGACCTTAAATATTATTTAATTTAAGATGACCCATTGTTCCACTCACGCATGAAGCCTCTAAAGCATGCAGTTAATGTTTAAAGGAGAAGGTTTAAGCTGAGAGGTAGGGACTAGTCTCTGGCTTTCAGGCCTTTGTATGTAAACAGAGCAAAGATCGTTATCACAATGAGCCCTGAGTGCACTTTTTAGACAAAACCATCAAGGGAAAATCTATGTATAAGAAACAGTAGTGAACAAAGTGACTTCCCGTCACTCCTACACAGAAGCAGTGTTGATTGGCATCTTCCTGGGGTCCTGTGTTTTCTGGAAAAACAACATTCCAACTTTCTTAGCTTGACATTCAAGTGATTTAACTTGCCTGGTTCTCTGACCCTCTGTCTCTAGGTGTCCCCACCAGCAGAAATCATAAATGGTATTCCCTGTGTGGAATCCAGCCTGGGCTCATGCATCATCTCTTCGGTCTATAAAGCATTTTCTAAAGTTTTCTTTCACAGACATTTCTGACACTTAGCACAGGAATCTGGATTTATGTCTCCCATGGGAGTTAGGAGTCAGGGTACATGGCAACCACTGGTCTGGTGTCTGGCCTGGAAACCATGGGCTGAGTGTTTGTTAGAATGTGTGTCAGTCAGTTCTCAGAGGCTGGAGCGCCTTGCTTGCTCCCAGTCTGACAGAGCCTTCCTGGCTCCATCTCTTGTCCCTGGAGGGGAACCAGCCTCCACATCTGCCCTGTAAGAGCCAAGTCCTAAAGGACTTCAGACCTGGATTTATTTTTTGTTTTGTTTTTCGAGACAGGGTCTCTCTGTAGCTTTGGAGCCTGTCCTGGAACTAGCTCTTGTAGACCAGGCTGGCCTCAAACTCAGGGATCCGCCTGCCTCTGCCTCCCGAGTGCTGGGATTAAAGGTGTGCGCCACCACCGCCCAGCCTTATTAATGTTTTTTATTTTAATCCTTCGCACATAGCTCAGAGTTGGGTTAAAGGTTCCCCTAACACCTAGGCAGAGAGCACTTTGCCATCCTGGGAACCCTGGAGTGGATACTGTTTATTTATTGAACACTGTCTCCTCCGAGCATGGCTTTGATTGCTGACTTGCGCCCTGGAAGGTTTAATTCCTTCCACCTTTTTAGAGGGACCAACAGTGTCCTCGGTACATTCCTTTCCTTCCATATTCCCAGAGTATCTTGCACAGATGTAGCCTGAATCCCTTCAGAGTTCACTGAGAAACTGTGACAGGTTGAGGTGCAGGAAACCCTTACTTAATGCAGCCGTCGGCCAACCTCCATTTCTACAGAGGAAGAAAGACGTTCATAGAGATGAAAGGATTTTGCTAGAGTCCAGTCTCTATACGGAGAAGGTACTGAGGTCTCAGCACAGCGGCTTGGGCCCAGAGGCCATATCTCCTCTGCTAAAGTCCTCTATCTCACAGACACATGCAGAAGCTCCTACTTTAGGTCAAATCCTGCTCTGTGGTTTGGAGAAGCTAAGGACTAGAGCTGTGGTGCACACAAGACCCAGGGTGGCAGTGGAGAGCCCTGCAGAGCGAAAGGAAGGGGCTTGGCTCTGTTGGGAAAAGTGGCCCACAGAAAGAGGAATGGAGAGGAGGGCTTGGAGGGTGTGTTAGGTTTCCACAGAGGAAGACGTAAAGCACAGGAGGAAACCCAGTTTACCCACCCTCCCTGTTTGACGGGGGGACTGTAGGAGAGGGGTTGTGTTCAGCTACCCTTTCTTTTAGGGAAGCAGAATCCAAGGTGGCAAACGTGGCCTGTCTGTAACTTACTAACTTTGGTGCAAGTTGCTTCCTGAGCCTCAATTTCCCCATCTATAAAATGGGAACCATCATCGAATGCTACAGTAAAGGAGGCTCCGGTACCATGGAAGGACTGAGTAACCCCAGCTCCACAGTGCTGCTGCTGCTGCTGCTGCTGCTGCTGCATTTGGAGCCACAAACACCAGGTGGTCTAGGCATTCCTCACAGAATTGAGCAGAGAAGAAGGAAGGCCCACTGTTTCCTCTGTGTCTGTCAGTAAATTTATAAGGCTTTCTCTCTTTAAACTGGCAGTCTTTAGAGGACAGGGAGGGTTCCTATTCTGTTTTAACCAATTATTGGATTTAAAGCAATTCCGAGATTGACAGCCCAACTTCATGCTGTCTGGGAGGAAGTTCTCAGCTATTTTTTTGAACCTGTCCTCCACCTGGGTGATGCTCATATATGTAGACCACCTGTTCTCGATACAGCCAGGACCTGTACCACTTTTCCCGCACGCTGCTTAATTGGCCCTCCATGGAGTTCAAGGAAAAGGATTGCGACACCCGTGAGTCAGCACGGTGTTGTTACAGGGAACAGTCTTGAATTCCCAATCATTTATATTTGAAACAGTAAATTATTCGCAAACCTGAACTATTAATAGCAGCAAATGACTTGTGCGTCAACAATAACCCAGAAGCTCTGGCTGGGAAGGAGGGGAGGGAGCCTCGGATGAGACAAGGACATGTGGGGAGGCACGTAGACACACCTAGAGAGACGAGATGGAGGCCCTGGACAAAGTTGTGGCTCAAAGGTGTCATCTGCTGCCCCAGGTGACCTTGGAGCATCCAGCCTCCTGTGCCTGGTTGATTCAATGTGGCTGGGATCTGCTGCACCCACAAATGCAGCCCTTGAGAAAGAGAAGGGACGCTTTTTGGTCCATTGAGCTTATCAGCAGAGGTGGTAGATAAAACCTGGATAGGCCCCGGCTCGGATTGGTTACGCTTTTGAGTGCATTTTCTTCAAGTATCCCATTTCCTCCTTCTGTTTCTTTTCAAGTTTTTTGTCGCCTGCAAGGCAGTGGTGATGAGACTGTATGGCTGGCCTACTGACATTCGAGAGATTGTAAAGGAAAGGGGTTCTGGGGTAGGGCTTGGAGGGGCTGCACTTATATTATAGAAAGGCATCCATCTTTGATCAAAATGGCTCTGCAGTTGGCCTCAGGCTGCATCTCTACATTTCCTCACCCAGATGTTGAACCTTCTTGCTCTATCTCTCTCAGTTCAATCAAGAGAAGTAGAGGGCAATAGTTGAGGTGGGATGTCAGGGTCTAGGTTAAGGTTGCAACCTGAGCCTGGGCCTGGGAACCCCAGGGCAGAGCATTTGGGGGCTGTAGATTGTTCAGGGATGCTGTAATTGTAAGAGCCTGTCCTTGTGTATGTGGGGGTAGAGCAGATATCACCTGATGAAAGTTGTACCCAGCTTCAGCAGCCTAGGCACTGCAGGGACAGCCTGCCTGGGGTTCTGGTCTATGCCTACATCACTGTCTGGCCCCTGCTGTGCTACCCTAGCATGCTTGTGGGATGCAGGAATAGTCTGTAGCACCCACAAATGGCAGCTCTAGACTTGCAGTTGCATGGAAGAAGAGAAGGGGTGGGCTCCACTCACAGCACTCTTGTCCTTAAGGGTGTGGCGGAGAGTGCTGGAAAATGGCATTGGAAACCCCGTGCATGTATGTGGTCTAGTTCTACTACTAATTGTCAGTGTGACGTAAGAGAGCCACCTGCTGCTCTGGTACTGTTCTGTTCAGTGACAACAGATACGATGACTTCTGAAGTTGGAAAAACTCTAAGTTTAAGGCACCTAAGTGTAAGAAGTGTTCAAGAAGACTTTGTAGTCTTAGCATCCAGACAGCCCAGTCCTCCAGTCTGACTTTCACACCTGCGGGTCAGAATGCACGAGGACGATGAGCTAAGTTCCCGGATAATGAGTGATGATAGCTACCTTCCAGGGTGTGTTCAGTCTTGCTCTGCCCAGTCACAGTCCAGTTTGTGGTCAAATTCACCCACAGCGAAGAATTTTTGTTCTGAAGAAGGCTGTTCCCCGGGGTGTTTTGCATCCCTGCTCCCAGTACCAACACTATAACGGATCTTAGTGTGCTGATTTGGGTTTGTCATCTCCACAGAAGCTTGAGTCCTGTTGCTGTCGTTGTTGTTTTGTTTTTCCAGACAGAATTTCTCTGCATAGCCGTGGCTGCCCTGCAACTCACTCTGTAGACCAGGCTGGCCTCAAATTCAGGGATTTCACTGCCTCTGTCTCTTAAGTGCTGGCATTAAAGGCGTGCACCACCATGCCTGGCCTAGTTAGAGTCATTTTGAAGAGGGAACGTCGATTGAGAAAATGCCTCCATCGGATTGGCTTGGAGGCAAGTCTGTGGGGGCATTTTCTTGATTGATGATGGGTGTGGGAGGGTGCAGCCCACTGTGGGCAGTGCCACCCATGGGCAGGTGGTCCAGGGCTGTATAAGATAGATAGCTGAGCCAGCCGTGGGGAGCAAGGCAGTAAGCAACATCCCTCCAAGGTCTCTGCTTGAGTTCCTGCCTGCAGGTTTCTGCCCTGCTAGAGTTCCTGCCCTGACTTCACTGGTGTGGGAATATGATTGGAATGAGTAAGCCAAACATACACTTTCCTCCTCCAAGATTTTGGTCCAGGTTTTATCAAAGCAATAGAAATCAACTTAAGACACTTAGTTTATTAATGGGAGAGAGTGTGTGTGTGTGTGTGTGTGTGTGTGTGTGTGTGTGTGTCCACTGGGTTTTTCACATCCAAACTCTGTGGAATCATATCCATATCTATAAGCTGAAAGATTTGGGGAGTTTGGATTGTTAGCCTTGGCCCTCCATGCCTTCTGAGAATTTAGCTACTCAGTGCCACACCCTCCTAGCCACCCCTTCCTAGCCACTGATGACCACGGTGCTCTACGGAGTCAGAACATCTTACATGGCTCCTTTATTGCGGTACTTGTAATGATTCTATGTAATTTTCCCTACACTCATTTAGCAGATTTGTCCCTGTTCAATGCAATCTACCGGCCTGGCTATGTGCATTCCATCCTCGGGCTGAAAAATCCAACTCAATGACGGAAACCCCACCAAGCTTCCGCCCCTCCAACTCTTTCCTAGGGTACCCCAAACTGAGAGCCTCAGCCAGAGCTGAAAGGATAAGCAGGGCTTCAGACTATCGTACAACTGAACCCACTCATACCCCACAGCCTCATGGGCCTCACCATGGCTCCAGCTCTCTACTTCCATCTTTACACAAGTACCCAAGTCGCCCCTCATCCCTCATCCCTTGGGAAGCCAGTCTAGTCTACTGCCTGGAATCTGGCCCCTGCCCCCTCTCCAGCTTTTTGTTGCATATTGCCTTGTCTCCTACCTTGTGAAGAAAACACCACCCCCTCCCTTTCCCCTAGCTCTCCTAGTCTTCTCAACTGAAGCAATGCATGGTAAGTTCCTGGGGATTTATTTGCATGACACTTTCCTCCAGGGAAATCCCTCCTCTCTTTAGTGTGTGGGCCTTTTCCTCCTGCACCAACACTTCCTGCCATGTTTGAACATGCCTAAGCCCAGTGTCAGTTTGAGAGAACCTGCTGCTGGCCCTCTTGATGTTGCCTAACATGTTTGCTTCCATGGTCAAGCTTCTTGAAGTGGTCCTCCTGAATTTGTAATGTGTCCCCATTCGCTCCCCTGCTCTGGCTATGAAACTCTACAGACCCTGGGGGCCACTGGCCTCTTCTTTCTTTTTAGGACCTGCCACCCTACACATGCACACTGAGACAAGGTCCCATGTATCCCAGGATTTGCTGAGAAGCCACAAATGATCTTCCTGCTTCCCCCTCCAAAGCACCAGGATTATAGGCATGCTCAGTTTCTGTACTGATGGAGGTGGACCCCAGGGCTTCGTGCAGGGGAAGCAAGCATTCACTGTACCAGAGCCAGACTCCTAGCCCCTTGGCTGACTGCCTCTGACCTTACCTTCCGCCTCCAGTTTAGACGACTGTCCTTTGGCTGGGCATCCACAGCATCCTGTGTATGTCTTTCCCCCAGCTCCTGACCATGACAGTTTCAATCTGTCTCAGTTTGCCAGTCTCTCTGAGAATCTTTTGCCATGCAGCCAGTACACGGCCCAGCAAGAAGTGGGCATTCAGTGCAAACAAGTACTTGATGTTTCCAGTGAGGTTCATAGATCCATAGAGCTGGGGCCTCCTTTGTCTCTTGCTACTCAGTGTAGTACAAATTTGTTTCCCAGAGACAGCACTTTGTATATGGAATTGTGCCTATCCAAGAGATCTCCGCATACAGATCAGGGATCCCCTCTCTGCTGTATCCAACAGCACCCCACACTTTCCAGGGAGGGAGCCCCCACGCTAGCATTCTCTTCCATCTGGCTTCCCCAGCACTGTAAGCACATAGTCATGTCTGTCTCTCTTGTTCCTGGACCCAGCATGAAGTGGTACCCGGCATACAGTGAATGCCCAATAAATATTTATCAATAGGCTGACTCTGTGGGCCATGAAGCCTGTGCAGATAGGCTTGTTCCCAGCCTTGCTTTCTGTCTCTGTGTAGGATGGCTCTGTAGGAACTCTCTGGTGCCTGGAGTGATAGGTGACTTAGCATTGGTCCAATGTCTTTCTGCCACTTGGGATTTTCTTATCTGGCTGTTTTGAGTAGTTTGGGAATCTGTTTTCCAGATCTCTTTCCATGACTCACTCAAACGTCACCTTCTCTGAGCACGCCTTATCCACTTCTCTTTATCCTAACTCGGCATTCCTTATGACGCTTTTCAAAACTGGTATGTATGGTATTGCAGTACTGGTATGTATGGTATTACAGTCTGCACGCGCAACTATGTGCTTTCAACCAGAAAACAACATCTGTCTAATCTGTTGCTAAGTGTTTTGCTTTGCTTTGTTTTTCAAATTTAACTTTTTAAGTGATTCTTTGTTGGATTTCACACCATGCACCTCAATCGCACTTGTTGCTACGTTTTTTGAGACAGGGACTCATGTAGCTCTCTGCAGAGTCAGGGCTGGTCCTGAACATCAGATCCTCCTGCCTCTACCTCCAATGTGCTGGATTACAGGTGTGCGGTACAACCTCCCCCCCCACCTTCGCTGTTGCCTTGATTGCTATTATGTCCCCAGCCTCTGCCTAGGAGTTAGTCCTGGATAAATATTTATTTAGTGACCGCACATTTTTCAGAAGGAAACAGTGTTCCTTCGGTCACTGTCAGATCTAAATAGTTCAACTCCCTTGGAGGCCTGGGAGGCAAGACTTTTGCCTTGAGCTTGGAGCAGGCTGTCCTGTGCTTTTGTCCTGTCCCCTGTGCTGGTGCCTCGGGCCCTGTAACTGTTTTTTCTGACCCCCTCACACCCAGGTGGACCTGAGGCGCCAGCAGATTTCTCAGAGTGTGGAAGAGGTGCAGAAAGTTATCCACCATCTGACGGCAGAGATCAGCCACCAGGATAGTCGATTCCAAGCCGTGCCTGCCTCTAACACATACAACGACAGCATTAAGGTAAGCAGGTCTCTCTGAGGTGCTCCAGGAAGCACCCAGGCCCTGGGATGGGAAGGACTCCATGCGTGAGAGGGGCTCACCCCACTGAGAACATAGGACTGCCCCAAGTACAGCTGCTCTTCCAGGCACCGTTCACACACACACCCCATGAAGTTTTACCTCGCAGGAGCCCCCACACTCCTAGACCACAGAGGTTAGGGTGGAGGAAGCCAAGGTACTTGACTGAGCCCTATTTGGTCCTAAGGCCGTAACTCGAAAGACTCTGATTCTGAAGCATGCTGCCTCATGGTCAAAGCAAGGCTAGGCAGCTGCTCATTTATTAAACATCTACCGAATAGCTAAGGAACTAGGCAGAAGTGATGGGAACTGATGGATGACATTCTCTAGAGCACAGGTGGGGGGAAGCAATAGGGTAGAGATGGCTCTGAGGAACTGTCAGAATGCAGGGTAGCCCCTCTCTGCTGAGGGGTCCCACCAAGTCTAAACACCAGGGCCAACACGTGACAGTCAGCAGCGGTCAGCCTGTGGGCATGCTGCGCGCTCATCTCCACTATGAAACAGGAAGGAGGTTCTGTGTCCCTCTGAATCCTCGCCATTCTTGGTGGCAGTTTTTCTGCAAACAGATCTCTTTCACTTGGCATTAGTTCGACATGTCCTGTTTTCCCACCAGTCTGTAAGATCCTTGGTTTTAAGACCATGTTAATTGGTTGCTTCATTCCCAGCATCCAGTCCATGCACATTTGGCCTCTGAAGAATGAGCATGGGCACCAAGATCTATGCTGGCCCAGTGCATCCCAGGCTGGTGGATGCAGGGTTCAAAGACCTGTGGATTTTGAGGCAGAGTCAGATTTGAGGAAACTTGTTCTAGGATGAAGATTGTAAGGCTGGCTTTGATCCTGTCATTTGAGAACACTTGCCCACCTCTTCCTCCCCGGGCTAGTCTCAGTCAGGCAAATATAACCCCAGGACTAGAGAGAGCAAGACTATCACTCTCCTCTGACCTGGACCAAAAGAGTTCCCTGCTATGGTCCCAGTTAGATTGATAGCTCAAAATAGACCCTGTGTTGACAAGCATCTTGTGCTGTTTATTACGCTTTAAAATCGGGTTGGAGATGTGGCTCGGTTGGAAAAGTGCTTGCCTAGCGTGCCTGAAGCCCTGAGTTTATCCCCAGCACACCTGTGATCTCGGCGCTTGGGAAGTGGAGGCAGGAGGATGAGACGTGCATGGTCACCTCTGCTTTCTGTATGAGTTTGCTGTTTTACTGTACCGTTGCTGTGATAAAATACTGCAATCAAAGCAAACTTTGGAAGAAATAATTCTTGAGCTGGTCATGGTGGTAACACGGTAACATAGCAGCAGGCAGCGGGTGCGGCAGCAGGAGCAGAAAGCATCTTCAACCACAAATATGACACCGAATGAAGTGGAGGCAGAGCTGGGTTTTGAATTCTCAAAGTCAGAAACAGGAAGGAGGTTCTGTGTCCCTCTCCCAGTGGCATGCTTCCTCCATACTACCTCCTCAAAGAGTGCCACCAACTGGGACCAATTGTAAATACCTGAGCCTGTGGGGGACGTTCTCATTCAAACCACCACAGAGCCACATCAAACCTGAGACCAGCCTGACATACAAGAGACCCTGAAGAGAGAGAGAGAGAGAGAGAGAGAGAGAGAGAGAGAGAGAGATACATAAAATGGCTTTAATTTTCATCTTGAACTAAATTTGATAAGTATGTACTTATTGAACACCATTTGTGTGGTTAGCAGTGCATTTGACATTGTTGGGGATGTGGGTGTGGATGGATGTTTTTGTACCTGTTCAAGTGTGTGCTTCATGTGTGGATGTGCTAAGAGAGGCCAGAAGTTATATTAGACAGTGGACAAGTCCTAGAGATCCACCTGCCTCTGCCTCCCCAGAGCTGTGATTACTGGCATGCACTACACACCTGACTTTTTGTGCGAGCTGGTGGCCAGAACTCAGGCTCCCATGCTTAAGTGGCAAGTACTGTATGGGCAGAGTCATCTGGGCAGCTCCACCACTGGGCTCTTGAACCCATGTGCAAGTGGATCCAATTGCATCTGTAGTTTAGGGGTTTGTCCCCCGCTATTTAATCCAGCTTTGGGATGCCAGAAGGTATATGGTGCCATTGTCTAAACCATCAAATGTTCTCGGAAAGTGAGGCAGGATCAGCTCAATCTGTCACCGCCCAGACCAATGCAACTATTGTTGCCTTCCCCATAACTTTCTTCAAAGAAGAAAGATGTGACTGAATGGACAAAGAGGGTGCCAGTTCCCCGGGTCCAGCCAGAGTTCAGGGTCCCTCTGGCAGATCTGCAGTGCCAACTGGTTTACTGTGTCCTTGGCATTGTGTGCCTGCTGTGTCTGCTTTCTTCCTGGTCACTGCTTAACTGGTTCCCAGAGAGTGGGAGTGGGTGGATTTACATCCATTTTTCCATTAAACACAGAATCAACTCAATGGCTCACATTGTCCAGACAGACAGGCTTTCATTTCACCTTTGATTCTGCAAGGGTTAGTCATTCATACTGACCCTGGGTCATTGTGACAGGCAATGAGAAAGGGTGGCACTTCAAAGATCTGTCACCTTCTCTCTTTCACATCCGAGTGTTCAGCTATCCCAGGACATCGTTCTTGATGCAGAACTGGCCCAGCGTAGAACCACTGAACAAGCAGCCAAAAGAACTCAATTAAAATTTTCACTCTTCCGCTTGCTGACAGCGTCCCTGAGGGATCCGCAAGCCCCTCTGAGCCTTAGGTTACTCACTGAGGAGGGAACAAAGTTATCTCTTGTTTGACCTCAGAGAAGGAAGAGGCACAGCCAGAGACCTGAGTTGTGTGTGGCTCAGTGGGATATGTTTCCCTCCCCTTACTTCTCTCTTAAACTACAGGTCCCTTGAGGATTCTGAGTTTTCTTCATACTTAACTTGAGGTCTCACAAAATCCAGAACTCCTTGAGTCACCTTGTCTGCCACAGCCTCAGATGGGTTAGTGGCAAAACAAAACAAAACAAAACAAAACGACGTAATTCTCAGTAATCCCTTGGTCTCTTTTCTGCATGCCTCATCACATTGCTGAGGGTTGGATGGTCGCTTAAGCTGCCTGGTTGGATAGGTCAGCACCTCTCTACGTCACCACCCCCAATCCTGTGGGTGAACTCATCTCTTCTCCCTCCTTTTCTAACCCCAGGTTTTGGCCCCCAGCTTGTTCCACGTCACAGTCCCACTAAAAGGCCTTGCGGGATACAAGGCAACCCGGGCACAGCGCTGGCGTTACTACGACCTGCAGGGCACCAAGCTCACCTGCCCTCTGCGGGACCCCGAAGGCCTGCAGCAGTGGCTGGAGACCGAGCAGTTCATGAAGACCCTGTGGCAGTGGCATCAGGCAGACGTGAACATAGAGGGGGACATTGTGCCTGCCAAAGTCCTCCAGGTGTTCCGGACACTGGTGGAAAATGCAGTGAGAACTTGTCACCTCTCAGGTGAGCTGATCAAGGGAAGGCACAAGTTTCCTTTTACACTGTAGCAATGGGGGATGAGGGGCGGGGTGATTTGCTAGTCTGTTAACGAAATCCACAGGGTAAGGATTCATTCTTAGGAAACACTTCCGGGACTTAGAAATTACCAGAAATTACTGCCCTGACAAACATACCTTAGGCTGTGGGTTTTGTGTGCTTCCCAAACCTCGGTGTACATATTTATAGCAGCTATTACTCACCCCCACCCCCACTCCACCTTGGTTATCGGGACATTTCTGCACAACTCGGAGAATCTGACTGAACACAGGATGTGGAGAGCGCATGCTTGGAAAGTGCCAACCTCCTACAGCAGAAGCCCTGAAGCCTTAGGATCCGTTGACCTCAACAACTGCAAACACAGAAGGCACAGTACAGGGTGACATGTGTGCATGCATAAATGCACAGACATATACACACATTCACATGTGTAAAAACTGACTAAATTCCTTAATTACAGAAGTAGTTATAAACCAGGAAGGAAAAAAAGGTGAGCTGAGCAACAGAAATAATGACACACACACAACAGAACAGACTAAAACGAACAAACAAACAAAAATCCAGAAGCAGGGATTTGGGGAGAAGAGTATAAATGATTAAAAAAAAGGAAAATGTAGATTTTAAAAATATTAAAAAATTTTAGCAGATTGCCAGGCACGGTGACTGGTGTATCCTATAATTCCAGCACTGGAAAAGTTGAGGCAGGAGGATTACTACAAGTTTAAGGCCAGCCTGGATTACAGAGTGAGGCCCTGTCTTATAAAATTAAACAATCAGCTACCAGGACCAGAGAAATGCCCAGTTGTTAAGAGCCTTGGCTGTGCTTACAAAGGACCTGAGTTCAGTTCCTAGCTCCCACCTCAGGTAACTCCCATCCCCTTGTAACTCAAGCTCCAAGGGATCCTGACACCACAGCTAACCTCCCTGGGTACCTGCATACAGTCACACACACACACACACACACACACACACACACACACACACACACACCACATAATTTAAAATAAAGTAAGTCTAAAACAAAACAGTAACAACAAAGAATCCCAACAACGATAAAAGCATATTAAAAATGCCTAGCCAATTAGCACCCACGTGAAGTGTGAGAAGCGTGCTCTTACTGGGTGTAGGGTGGGGCCGGTGAAACAGGCATTTTCGTGCTGTTCTTGGGAGCAAAAAAAAAAAAATCACTGTTTTGTTTTTAAAGCACCATTTTCCATTATTTATTCTCTATGATGTGCTTACTTGGCAATTCAACAAATAAACTTTTGCAAACGCACAAAGAAATATGGCCAAGAATATCCTCTGCCCTGGGTTGGAAAATAGTAACTAACTAGAAAAAAAATCTAAATGACTACCCAAGAAAATTGGCCCAGTAAATGATGGTGCCCTTGCCTGGCAGACCGTGTGCAGCCTTTGCTGAGTGAGACATGCAAAGGCACATATGTATTATGAAAATTACACAAACTGCAGAGCTCAGTGTCAAATGATACATTTGTAAATGTTTGCTTGTCTGAACAGAACAGCTCTGCAAGTCTCCATCCTGGTCATATCTCATAGATGTTTACTTTATAGAAAATGCTTGGGTGGGTTATTTAATTCTTGTGGCAGTTTTAGGCTGGGGTAACAGGCAGCTTAGTTGATAGAATATTTGCCTGGCACGCAGAACACCCCAGATTCGAACCCCAGCACTACATACATCAGATACATTGGTGCACACCTCTGATCCCTGCACTCTGCCAGGTGGAGATGGGAGGATCAGAAATTCAAGGTCATCCTCTGCTGGAGCGTGGGGCCAGGGTCACCCTTCAGCAAAATCCTGACATCAGAGAGTCCTTCCCCTCACCTACCTTCTCTCTCAAACCAGCATCAATGTGCTCGGGTAAAACAGAGCAGGGCTATAAGTGCTAGACTCCACCTCACAGTAGCCAATATGATCCTTTGCCATCTTTCCCATGGCTTCCCTTCATTGAGCCTTCTGAAAAGAAGAGTCTATCTCTTAAATAGAAAACCTCTGGACTGGGATTATAGCTCAGAAGCATTGTGATCAGTATGTGTGAGACCCTGGGCTCTATCTTCTGCAATTCTGCACTAAACACACACACACACACACACACACACACACACACACGCACGCACGCACGCACGCACCCTACAATAACATGTGCTGAAAATCTCTAGAGTAGTGGAGAGAAAAAGGAAAGACCCACTGACCATGAACTTTCCTGGCAAGGCTGTGACTGTGACTGACTGTCTGGTGTCCGTAGAGCTGACACTGGGTGACAGTCACACTGAAGGCTGCCCAGAGCATCTGCCCCTGATGCTAGTGTAAAGCAAAGGCTTTCTTTCTCTTTATCAAGTGTCTCTCTGGTTGCTTCCCACCAGGCAAGGTCAGCGTGCTAACAAACCGAGCGGCTGTTTGGGTTGCCATGGAAACGTCCACAGGCCAGGTGGAGCTAGAGCTGGTCCCTACCGTGGAGATCCCCACGGCCTGGTCTGAGAAAGCCCAGTGGCCAAGGTGTTTGAAGCGGTGGCCTCCCCCAGAGAGAGTGGAGTGTATCAAGGTACAGGTGGCCAGGCGGGGGCTCATTCTGCAGAGTGCGAAGGGCTGTGCTGATCTCATTACTGACTGTGTCACAGCTCACTGGGGAAGCAGGGGCTTCCTTAGAGCTGCTGCTCCAATGCGTGTGCCCACCTCAAGCGTCAGCATCGCCCATGAGCTTATCAGAAGTGCAGGTTTCTCATCAGGAACCCTGGGCCTGGCAAGTGAGCGTGGGACAGAGCCCTGTGACCTCGGAAAGGCTGCTAAGTCCTCAAGGACTCTGACACAGGCAGAAGCAGCTGCCTAAAGTGGTCTGAGCCACCCTGCCCCCTGTGTGTACTCAAAATGCTTTGTGTTTTTCCACGCTGCCCTTTGGCCTCTGTGTTTTGCCATCCACATGTGAGTGAGAATATTCAGTACGTGTTTGTCTTTTTCTGCATTGCTGTTCTTTATACCTTATACTCTAATTCCATCCATATTCTTGTGAATGGCTAGATTGGATGCTTTTTTGTTGGCTGAATAATATTCCATCACACAGACATACCATACGCTGTGGGCCATGGGTCCCTCAAGCTATGCAAACTGCTCTCTACTTTAGCCGGCTTCTTGTTTCTCATTTTCTTCCCTATTTTTTTTTTTTTTACAGTCATTTGGGTTCAACCTGGTGGCCCGGTCGAGTTATCACTGGCAGCTGAGTTTCCCCCAGGCGGAACAGGTGCTGTTCGAGCAGTTGGATGAGGATGGGGGCTGCCGCAAGCGGTGCTTTCAGGTCCTGAGGCAGCTGAAGGAGGATGTGTGGTGTCCAGGGAAGAGGCCAATCATCACCACCCACCACCTGCAGGTGAGCACGGGGTGTGGCAGGGGGAGTCAGGGCAACTGTCTCTAGGTGGGTCCCCATGTGTGATGGGATCAGGAGGGGGCCGTGGGAACGGTCTCCAGTCCCAGGGTTTCCACACGGCATGTGTTTCTGCTCATGGAGACTTGTAAACCCCAGCTGTGTGTCGTGCCTGCCAGGGCTGACAGCAATTCTACTTTCTTCCCGCCCTCCCTGACTGCCCTTTTCCTTCCTTGTCTTCTCTGCCCCTCTCTCTCTTCCCTTCTTATTTTGATTCAACATTAGGGATGATCTATTGTACAAATAAACACCTTATGTCACATAATAGTTTGAGTCACACAGAACACCCACCATGTAAAGCCACAGTGACCAGCATGTCTCCTCAAACTTTCATCTTCATGTCGGAAGCCTTTGAACTCCTCTAGTTATTTCAAAACGGAAAGAGTCGCTGTCTGTCAACCTCAGGCACATTGCTGTGCTGGCGAGGCTTGAACTATCCCCGCCCAACCTTCCTCTGACCCATCCCCCTCCCTTCCTAACTTCCCAGAAGCACTGTTTTCCCTCTGCTTCTGTGGAAACCCTCCGTATTAGCGCACACGTGACTGGGAGCACGTGGTGTCTGTCTTCCACTCCCTTTCTTATCTCGCTCAACATAAGCTCCCCTGTTCCCTCCACGTTGCTGCACAGGGTGAGATTCCACTCTTTCTTTGTGGCTGAGTAGTAGTCCACCATGCAGGCATACCACAGTTTCTCTGTTCTTCTGTTGGTGGACACCTAGGTTGGTCATTCATTTTTTTTCCTTGTCTACTACAATAACCAGAGTATCGGTATCTCTTTAATATTCTAATTTCATTTTCTCAGTATGAATACCTGAATTTTAAGTTTTTCAGGAACCTCCAATCTGTTTTCCACAAAAGTTACACTAATTTATATTAGTTCCCCTGTCCTCACTGTCTTCTTATTTTACTCCATTTTTGCCCTTTTTTTTTTTCTTTTTTGAGGCAGGGTTTCTCTATGTAGCCCTGGCTGTCCTGGAACTCACTCTGTAAGTTAGACCAGGTTAGACTGGAACTCAGAGATTCACCTGCCTCTGCTTCCTGAGCGCTGGAATTAAAGGCATGCACTTCCAACGCCCAGCTCATTTTTGTCTTTTAAACAGCAGCCTGGCATTTCCCTGAAGACTGTGACTTATATACTTGTTGTCTATCTGTGCATTTACTTTGGAGAAATGGTACTTTCTCTCATTTATCCACTTTTCTTGGTGGTTCTTGTTGTTGTTCTTTTGCTGTTGAGTTCTGTGTTTATTCTAAATATCAACCCCCTTAGGAGTACAGCTTGCTAACAACATTCCCTCACACGCCACCTCACCCTGGTGACGGCTCTGCACCTCTCGGTTCAGTGTGCTCACAAGCATCTATTTTCCCTTTTTCGCCTGTGCTGTTGGGTCTTCTCTGAAAAAACATTGCCTGTTATCGGCAGTCCCATGAAGCATGTCCCTGCTTTCTCTAGTTCCATAATTTCAGGACTTATATTTTAGCACCATGATCCATTTTGAGTTGATTTTGTATCATGTGAGACGTATGGTCAGTTTTATTCTGAGAGCGTGTGTGTGTGTGTGTGTGTGTGTGTGTGTGTGTGTGCATGCATGCATGTGTGCGCGTGTACACATGCTCACTATATTCTCTCTCTCCTTCCCTCCTCCCTGCCTCCCCAGTTTTCCCAGATCTTCTTTAGTTAAGAGATTATCCACTTTTTAAAATCTCAAATGTGTATTATTATTGTATGTGTGTGTGTGTGTGTGTGTGTGTGTGTGTCTGTCTGTCTGTCTGTCTGTCTGTCTATGTGAGTATATGCCGTGTATGTGCAGGTGTCTTAGGAGACCAGAAGAGGGCATCAGATTCTCTGGAGCTGGAGTTATAAGCCATTGTGAGCTATCTGAAAAGGGTACTGGGAATTGAACTCAGGTCCTCTGAATGAGCAACAAGTGCTCTTCATTAATCCAGGACTTGAAATATACATTTTCTTAAAATTGATGATTTTATTTTTTATTGCCATGTTTAATTGTGCATACTAATTGGGTTTGGCATGATGTTTTTATATATGTGCACAGGGTGCGCCAATCACATCCAACCTCCCTTTGATTGCCCCCCTTTGCTCCACCCTTTGCCCAATTCCTGGTCCTCAGCACACCACACTCAGATCAACTTCGTCTCTTAGTTTCCATGTGTAAGAAGCACCATGCCGTGTTTGTCTTTCTGTGCCTGGCTCATTTTACTTGACACATGTCCGTCTATTTTGCTTCCAGCCAGTTTGATGTAGAGAGGACAGGGTTTCATTCTTTCTGGACAAACAGTTCTCCATTGTATCTTTGTGTCCTGTGTGCCCTGGCCAGCCACTGTTGCCACTTGGGCTGGTTCCATCTTGTTCTTGATACCTGCATCTGTCGAAAGGCTGGCAAGCAAGGCAGGGGCCAAACCTCACAGAGCATGCTAAGAATTGCATCCTCAGCCAGGAGTGGTGGCACCCACCTTTACGCCCAGCCCTCAGGAGGCAGAAGCAAGAGGTTATCTGTGAATATGAGGCCAGCCTGGTCTACACAGCTCCAGGCCAACCAGGGCTACATAGTGAGACCTGTTTTGTATCTTAGTTAACCAAGAGTGAGAGGAACTGTTAATAAGATAAAAAACAAAAATAAAAATCATGAAGATTTATACTTTAAAAATAAACAAAACAACAGAAACCCTACAGATTGGCTGGTAACTGGAATAAGCACAGACAGGTTAGACTGCTGCCAAAGAGGGTGGGACATGTGGTAGGGAGGACAGTGGGAGGGGAATGATGCTGAGTGGCAGGGCTGTGAGACCAATGAGCAGGAAGATGAGCTAGGTTGGACTGTGAGTGACAGGGAAGATGCTGCCCTGGGTTGTGTCTGGCACTGCTGTCTGGATAAGCAGGTCTAGAGGCAGAACAGGTTTGTGGGAAAGGCCACGAGTTCAGTCTGGGCATGTTGGAATGGAGGTAACTTTTCAATACCCAAGACTAAGCAGGTCAGAATCAGAATCTGGGCTGGAGAAGGTGCTGTGTGAGTCTGCCATCTTTCTAAGAAGGAGGGAAGCTAGCACTGAGCACCAGGCAGGGGAGGGGCAGGTGGGAAGAAGGGGTCTCCTTAGAAACCCCAAGGCAGAGCAGACATAGGTGGGTGTAAGCAGAGCAGTAGCTGGGATGGGAGGAGAAAGTCTGGAAGAGCATTGTCTTGGGGTCAAAAGAGCAGTGGTTTGAAAGGCAGGGTGTGGTCAACTGTCTGATCCTCTGATAGGTGAGAAGAGGTGAGGCTGGAAAGGGCCTGCCCTGCCTTTTGATGCTAGGAGATCTTGGGCTAAGAGAGCAGCATTCAGGATTAATGGCAGAAGACTCCTCGCTGGAAGAGTAGATGGAGGCAGGGAACGAGTGAGAGGAGAGGAAGTTAGCAGGGCGCCAGGACTTGCTGGAGCAGAGACTGCCATGGGAGAGCAGGAAGGCTATGACCAGAGCAGGAGGACATCTTCAAAGAGGGGAGTCGATTCTATAGGACTCCTGGGAGGCAGAGGCCAGTGAGAAAGTGGCAGATGCAGAGACGGAAAGAGGAGACTGCAATGATGGCAGAACTCTCTGGTCCAGGAGATGAGGGCTTCTGTGTTCCCTGTATGCTAGAAGGCAGAGGGCCTCTACTTGGAGCAGGGTATGACTCACTGGGAGAGCACAGAGGAAAGGGAGAGAGAGTAACTGGGAGGTGTGAGCCAGCTAGTTAAGCCCCAGGCCCGGGTGAGGCAATGGATCATGAATTTCCTGGTGAATCCAGTTTTCCCAGGATGCTTTGCTCCTCCTCCCAGAGCCACGAAAACTCAACTTGTTCCCATCATCTTTCGTCCACAGACTGTGCTCTTCTGGACCTGTGAGAAATACCCAAACCTCAAGGATTGGCAGGTCTTCCATCAAGGGCTCTTGCGCCTGGCCCGGAAGCTGCATAGATGTGTGAGCCAGCACTTCCTGAAGCACTATTTTGTCCCAAAGAGCAACCTCCTTCAATCAGCCAACCCGAGTGAGCTGGATGCTGTGGCCCAGAAAGTGGCCTTCTTCCTGAAGAACCCACAGGTCTCTCTGCCCTGAGGTGGCCCAGGAAGTCCTTGTTTCATTCCCTCCTGCTGATCTGGTTCTCAGGGCTGTTCCTCTGCCAGCTGCCAGGACCCTATGCTAACAGAGAGGCCACCAAAGCAGACCAGCAGCTCATGCATCCGAGGCAAAAGCTCATGCCCCAGGCCCAAGCAAGCATTTCATCTTTCCTACCTCTCCTGGGGACAGCTCCCATCCAACTTCCCCAAGTGATTGATTTTCCTTGCTCCGGTTCTTATTGTCTGACAAGGGGAATGGAGATGGGTTCAGGGAAGGCCAGGTATTAACCTGCTGCCCGAGAATATTCCAGCTGGCTGGACCAGGACCCACACACTGACAGACAGCCCACCCGGTTTGCTGGTGTCCCTTCTTAAATCTCTGTCCGCCAGCTCCAAGCAGGGCCAGCGGTCCAGGCTCTTGAACTCTTCTGGTATTCTTTTATCAATTGTGTGGAGTCCTTGTAAGGGTTAGCGAAAATTCAGGAGAAGGGTACAGCTGGGACCCACCTGTCACCTGACTCTAGTCACAGCCTGCTCTTTCATGGTCAAGGAACTTGCTTCCACTCCAGGAATAAGCTCCATGCTGGGGCCTTGCACGGACCCACCTCCGTGTCATTCACGTCTGGATGTCTTCCTTGGCTCAGTCCATTAATTTACTCGTGGATACATAAATACTCGCTGGGTACTGAGAATGCAAGAGAGCACAAGACAGACTCCCTGGAAAGGACAGGAAGTGAACAGCAGATCGGTGAACTCCGTCACTAAACATAGAAGGAAGTCTGCTAGAATAAGGTCACAGAAAGATCCCAAGGGAGAACATGTGGGCGGCTAAAGGGGGCCAGAATGGTGACTCCAGGCAGGCTGGGGTGGGTAGGCACAGGTCCCTGGCTGTGAAAAGCTGGGGAGGGGTCGGTATTACTGTGTTCTGGGATCAAAGATGCAGCGTTTACCTCCAACAAGCATACTTCAAATGGTGGCTCTGGTGACAGCACCAGGAGGGACTCTGTGGCCCCTGCACCTCCCATCTGAAGGACACTGAGGCCCACAGCATCTGCATGCTGGCTGGGGATTCCAGGTGCTCTTAGAAAGGATGGCTTCTTTTGGCATTTTCTTAATGCCTCTCAGCTCTGGGAATCTGTTATGACTTTTGAGCATTCTCTCCAGATATGCTTAGCAAAGTACTATTTCTAAAAGCACAAACCACTGGTCTGGGGGGCTTTGAAGAAGCCTGTGTGCCGAGGACTGAGCCCGAGCCTCTGACATGCTGAGCACGGGCCCTGCCAATGAACTAGACTGACTTTATTTTGAGGCTGGATCTCACTAAGTTGCCCAGGTTGGCTCTATTTTTTTATTAGTTTTTTTATTAGAATATATGAATTATACATAACGATTGGTTTTGTTGTGATATTTTCATGCATATGTGACATTTTGTGTGTGAATGTGTATGTATGTGTGCAATGACTTCTGTAAGGGTTCCGCCCAGGAACGTGGATAAGGGACTAGTTGCAGGAGAATGGGCACCTTTAGCGGTTATACCACTGAAGCTAATGCTCCTCTAGTCCCCAGCAACCACTAACTGCCTATAAATCCTGGGGAGGGGAGGAGACTTGTGAGCATCTCCTGTCCACGATGGGATGCTGATGAGCCCCACCTTGCATGAGTGAGCACAGCCTCTGAGAGCTCAAGAGTTACAGCGATTATATTGTAGCTGAAGACAGCAGCCCACAAGGCCCCACCCCTCCCATCAGCTCTTGCACTCTAGCCCCATTCCATGGCATTTCTCAAGCCTTGCGAGGGAGGGGGGTGACAAAGATGTCCCATCTAAGGTTGAGCCCTCAGCAGCCACTGCTCCTCAGCACTTGGGCCAGTTCCGAGTCTATGCAGTCGCTGCTGACCACTGCAGAGAGACGCTTCTCCAACTACTGATGGCATCAGAACAGATCTATAGGCACCACCATGAACATTTTGAAGTCATTTTGGCAGACCTGTAATGTCAGTTTCACAAAATCCAGAAAAATCTTTCCCGCCAGGGCCTATCATTTCCCCAACCACAGGATTTTGAGTGGGTTTGCAGTTCAAAGATGTGGATTCAATCCTAAGAAGCAGGCCTAATGTCCAGAAAGCTATTGCCCACCCCCATAACAATCATGCCATTATTACACCAGGGTAGCACACAGATCTTGCCTGGAAGGTAACTCACAGGTCTAGAGTTGGATAATACCATGTATGACAATCGTCTCCAGCAGCCTTCATAGCACTTTCTGGTACCTTATAAACCAGCCATTAGGGAAGAAGCTTCTGTCCAAGGCCCAGCTTGATTCTCTACATCTTGCAAACAGAGCATAGTGTCTTCAGGGTCTTTCCCTCGAGTTCTGATGGGCATCCAAACAGCAATGGCAATAGGCTAGGATGGCTTTGAACTCTAACTCAGGCAAGCTTTGAGCATGCAGTCCTCCTGCTTCAGCTTCCTAAGTAGCTGGAATTATAGTTCTGTACCACCACTTCTGATTTTGTTTTGGTGAAAATCAGTATTACTTTTAGTATTGTAACCGAATGAGGGGGTCCCCAGGTTATTGTTGTCTGAGGTTTCTGTCCCACCCGGTCCTGCAGCCATTAAGTCCCAAAGAATCACACAGAGGTCTACATTAGTTATAAACTGATTAGCCCATTAGCTCAGGATTCTTATTAACTAATTCTTACAACTTACATTAGCCCATAATCCTTGTCTGAGTTAGCCATGTGGCTTCGTACCTTTTTCGGCAAGGCAGTCACATCTTGCTTCCTCTGAGGCTGGTTCATGACTACAGACTGAAACTTCCCTCTTTCCACAATTCCCATTGCCCCGCCTCTACTTCCTGTCTGGCTACTGACCAATCAGCATTTTATTAAAAATAATGCAAGTGACAGGATAAAAGACCATTGTCCCACAGCAGGTTATCATACAGTAAATCACATTTTTTAAAGGTTGAAAAACTGTCCTTCTAAAGTAACTGATTTTTGGGGGAAGCATGAAGTTGTAGTAAACCCATGCTTTGCTAAATCACCAAGACTTTCCTTCTAGCCATGTTCTCTGACCATGGGAAACTTTTGTTTGTTTGTTTGTTTTGAGAAGGCAGCAGCTGAAATAAGGTTTTGTTTCTGTTTCTGATATGTAAATGCCTTAAGAAAGTATTAAAACAGCTATACAGTCCCGGTGTACAAAAGTGAAGTGGGTTGAGTGGTTATTTAACAGTGTGGAGTGTAGAGAAAGTAGACCCATATGCCTGCCAGACCAAGTTTTCAGAGAAGTAGCTTGTTCTGTTGATTCTTGGTGGTTCCCACATCTGGCCAGCAGAGAGCAGCAGGCACCAACAAATAAAAAGCCAAACTCTCAGTCCCTCATTTTCAGGGCCCAACACCTGTTACTGTCTTAGTCGAAAAGCTGCACCCTGCTCCTCCTAAAAAGGTGGTTTTCTGCTGATGCTAAATTGCTGGTCTGTTATCGTGCCTTAGCTAACACCCCAGTCTTTGTTCAAAGCTGAGCTCTGAAGGGGAACCAGCAGCACAGGCCTGCCTGGGCGCTGCAGATGCTCAGCTTTGGTGTTTCAGAAGACAGATTGCCAACACAATGTGCGGGCTGATCACGGTGCTTCTTGAGTTTGGTCAGTTTCTCGGTTTGTTTTCACTACAAGTACATAAGGACATGTTTGTGTGTCTCTGTGTGTGCATGCTATATGGGTGCAGGTGCCCAAGGATTCCAGAAGAGAGAACTGGATTCCCTACTGGAGCCACGTGCAGTTGTGAGCCACTTGACATGGGTGCTGGGAATGAAACTTGGGTTCCCTAAAGTCCTCTTAGTTGCTGACTTATTCACCCTGTTCCCTCCCTCCTTCTTTCCTTCCTTTGTAAAAATTCTTCAGAGGACCTTTTCCATCTCCCATAACACCCCTGGATGTGGGGCTATGCCCTCTCAGGGAACGGCAGCTATTCAGCCATTCAGATGAACCTGGCTGTGTGTGCTCCTCGCCTGTGATGCTGAGTGAGCACATGGCCTTCACCCGGTGCTCGACTTCTGAGTTTCCAACTTCCCTCTTTCCTGAGACAGCTGTTGGTGCCTAAGTGGTATCTCTCCCCTAGTTCACCTCCAGACCCTTGGAAAAATTATTTAAAATTTATTTAATTAATTTAAAACATTGTCCCTAGTACATTGAAAGCAATAAAGGGACAAATGGATGTGAAAACCTGGGCCTTGGTACAGGGTAGCTGCTATGGAAACACTTGTCACATCAGTGCCTACTCCTTCCTCACAGTCCACCACTCCTCATATCCCAAACTAAACACACACTCTATAGAAACAGGAACCAGCCATGGAATGACTAGGGATATAGCTGGGGGGAGAGCATTTGTCTCAAATGTGTGAGCTGCTTTGAAGTTTTTGCTTTTTTTTTTTTACATTAAAATCTATTAAAGAAGAAATGTAAGCAATCAAAACTACCGCTATCGAAAAGTCTTTCTGCTTCATGACCCCTGTAGTTGCCACCAGAATGGACAGTTCACGGAACTTAAGGAGACTGTGTTAGTTTTATCCAGAGTTATTTTGGCACAAATGGACCTAGAGCTGATAGGAGATGGCCAGTAGGCTCCCATGAGTTTTGAAGGTTTCAAAATGTTGTTTGGAAACATTGAGTTGTGTCGTGGTTTGAATGAGATTGGCTTCGTGGGCTTAGATGTTTGAATACTTGATCCCTGTTTGGTGGCACTGTTTGGAAAGGATCAGGAGGTGTGGCCTAGCTGGAGGACGTCTGTCACTGGGGACAGCTTTAAGGTTTCTAAAACCCCCATTCCAAATTCATTCTTTCTCTGCCCCCTACTTGCAGCTAAGGATGGGAACTCTCAGCTGCTGCTCCAGTACTATGCCTGTCTGCCTGCTGCCATGTTCCCTGCCATGACAGTCATGGACTCTAGCTCTCTACAATTCTGAGCCCCAATTTAGCATCTTTTTTTTTTAATAGCTGCCTTGCTCAGGATGCTTTGTCACAGCAATTGGAAAGTAACTAAGAGTTGGTTATATTTACATTCTTAACCACAGGGGTGGTCTGGAAAGCCCCAATCCTTTCACAGTCTATGCAGCCAACTTTTAGGCCAGCATTTCCTCATTATCCTATGTGCATGCCAAGAAGATATGCAAAAATAAATTTGAAGTTTAATAAGTAGCAGGTTACCTGGTCACCTTCTGATCAACCTTTCTGTATTTCTGCTATTTTTCTCTCTGCATTTTTCCAACATTTACTGAACAAATTGTTTTTAAGTCTCCCACGGTGTCACTAGTTTTTTCAGTTTCTTATGGTTTTCATTGAACTTTTGCTTAATGTTGAGACTATGCGGTTAGGGGCATGTAGGCTCAGTAGTGCTATTATCTGCTAAGTAACAGATACATTTAACATTTAAAAAATGGCCTTTTCTAACCTTGTAAATACTTTGCTTGTATACAATTTTGTTGGAAAGGCTCCATCTTATTTTAGTTAGCATCTTTCAGTGTAGCATCCTCTTGCTATTGAACCTTTTGTTTTAAAGCAGACATTATAAAAACACATTTGGTAGCTGAGCTCTTTAGCTTGTGTTTTTGGGCCATATGTTTATGTATTAACATGCATGTGGCTTCATTGCTCCTTTATTGTCACATGGCTTACAGTTGATCCATCTTGTCCTCTCCCTATGCCCCCTGGCCCACCTTCTTGCCTCTGTTAAAATTAAGATGATTGTCTTTCTTTCCTTTTCTTTTTTTTCTCTTGTGTTTGTTGCCTGGAAGTTTCTTACTCTGTCTAATTTCTCTTAATGGTTACCATGACTTTGGACCAAAATCCAGAGCTAGCGAACATCTTCATTCTAATCTGACAAGGATCTCAGTAGGCCTGGGTTCCCATCACTTCCTCCCTATCTGCTACTGTCAATCAGGATGTTGGTTTTAGCCCATCTGACACTCCATACACACAGATACATAAGACAAAATTGATATTTTTGGATATTTTTCTTATATTACTTCATAAGGTTCTGTTCTATTTGGTTCACACATTTAACACTATCTTTACTCTCTGGAATCTCAGACTTTGTGTCGTTTCCTTTCTTCCCAAATACACATGCTAGCATTTTCTGTACTGAGAGTACACACACTGCAGGGGCTGCCGACTGTTTTGTTCTTCAGAGAAGTTTGCAACTCTTGGTTCACACAGTTGTTCTTAGCACATTAAAAACATGTCTTCTGCTGTTAGCCAGGCAGTGGTGGCACACACCTCAGGAGGCAGAGGCAGGCAGATCTCTGTGCGTTTGAGGCCAGCCTGGTCTACAAGAGCTAGTTCCAGGACAGGCTCCAAAGCTACAGAAACCCTGTCTCAACACCCACCCCCCAATGTCTCCTGCTACTTTCTGGCATGTGGGCATGCATTATGACTTTTAACAAGTCTTCCAGCTGACCATTTGTCAGAGGGTACTTGTCTTTTCTTTCTGTTTTTAATGTTTTCTCCCCCACTCTGTGTGTGTGTGTGTGTGTATTTCTCCTCTTTTCCTTCAAATTATTAGATTTCCTAAATTTGAAAAATAATTTCCAGTAATTCTCGGAAATGATTAGCATTTAACTCTAAAACTGTCTTCACACATTCTTCCTGTGGGAAATCCAGTGTGGGTGTGAAGTAAACTCAACATTCTACCCTCTGCGACTATCAACTTCTTTCATAATTCACATCATTTTATCTCTCAGAACCACATCCTGGAGGGGTGTGTGTGTGTGTGTGTGTGTGTGTGTGTGTGTGTGTGTGTGCATTTGCACCTGCCTTTAAGATGACTAACTCTCTTCAGCTGCATCTAATCTGGTGTTGGTTGTCCCCAATAAATATTAATGCTACTGTTTTGTTTATTATTTTAAGGGTCTGTTTGGTCATTTCTCAAACCTGTGTGGTTATGCTTTAGGATCTCCTGTTCCTACTCATGCTCTAAGCTCCTCTTTTGCATCTTTAAATATAATAAATGATTTTATTCCATGTAAGAGCATTCTAATATCTGAAATCACCAGAGTGTTGTTTCTGGGTTTTCTTTTTTGTTTCTGTAATTCTTTTTTTTTTCTTGACAATCAATGGTAATGTTTGTTTCTTTGTGTGCTTTGTTAATTTTTAATGTGAGTTTTTGGGTTTTCCTTTAAACGTCATCTGTGGGAATTGTTTGAGGTCTGGATTGAAGCTGAACTACATAAAAAGATTTGCTTTTAAATCTCCCAGTTATCCAAGAACACACCCAAGGTCATTTAAATTATATTTGATGTTTGTGAGTTTTCAAGCCAACAAATAGACAAGTCCAGAGAGAAAGCAGTCAAAGCCACCTTGTGGTCACAGGTCCCTAGGGGATGTCTGCATGATTTTCAGCACTCAGTGCTAATATCAGGGTGTACAGATCTCCTTCATAGCAAGTTTGTTCTCATCTAGCCCACCCTAGAAATCTTGTCTTATCTACCCAGACTTAATCAGGAGACTCCAGAATGCTAGATTTCCCTCTCAGGCAAAGCACAGACTTTCTTCTCCATTCCCTAGATAACCACAGCCCTTGATGAAAGGCTCCAGGATGCCGCACCTGGCTCCAAAGATCAATGCCAGTTCTGCTGGCCACCTGTCTGCCAGGGTTCTTAGATTTGCTTCATCTTGAGAGCCAGTGCAGTCCTATTTCTATGTCAAGAGTGCATTTAGAAAGATTTTAGAGGCCATACATTCAACCCAGTCAGGTGAGAAGGTGATGTACTGCCGTCCTGTTCTGATGAACTACTTACTGTCTGTAATAGCCTGATCCAAGCCAACTGGACCCCTGAGTTCTTTTCCTACTTTCTCTGTATGGTCCCAATTCCTCACATCCCTGGGCTAAGTCATCACCTTGCCCCTCTAGGTTGCTGCAGATCCAGTCTGGCTTCAGTCCCATCTCAGTCTCACCCCCATGCCACCCCAGCCCCAGGAGCTAGGGTGCTTTTAAATACTTGCATATTGAGTCGCTGCTCTAACCCTTCCAGGTGCCTTGCATCATTTCATTTAAACCCCTGCCCATGGCCTGCAAGGCCCGCACAGTCTCCTTCAAGCTATTCCACCACATGGGCTCCCTTGCTGTGCTTTGGATAGAGCAAGGGCATTCTGCACACCTTGTACCCTTGCATCCCTTGGCTCATGAACCTCCCATCCCATATGATGGCATAGCTCCCTCCGCCCAGCTTGACACGGCAAGCTCCCCACTACCCTGTTGCCTTCCCACACTGGCTGACTTGTTTCCCTCTGTAAAATTACTCTGCATGGATGGTGCTTGTTTTATTTTGTTCACTATGTGTTCTGCACTCAGAACGATGTCTTGTGCTGAGCAGTTGCTCCGTGGATGCTTACTAAATGCAGCTTCAGATGGAAGGATGGATGGAAGATGGATTTTGCTTCATGGCATGTATTTTCTGGGGGTTGGGTGCGGGGACTAAACTTCATCTCAAGTGAGGTTCTTCCTAAAGTAATTTTGAGATGTTGAAGATCACACTGGGAAAGAATATGGCCTCTGGCTCCAGAAGCCGGTCTTCTGTGAAGAGCCTTGCTCCTCCCTCTGTGCAGAGCACAGCCCCATGCCGCTGACCTGCTAGCCACACACTGATAATGCAGCATGGCAGCTCCCGACAGCTGGTGTCTGCCACACTCAACCGTCCTAACTGGGGCCCAAGGTGCACTGCGTGGACAAAGCACACACTCTCTGCATGTCAGAAAGGAGTTCAGGCTATCTCCCTTCCTGTCAAGCCTGGGAACAAATAGCAGTGGTCTCAGCAGAAGCTCTCTCTCCCTGTCTCTTTGTTTCTGAGTCTAGACCGCTCATTTCCTCTCATTCAACAGCTTTGCTTGGGAGGGAGTCTCTTTCCTTTGCCAGCATTATATTGTAAGTTCTCAGACCGTACCTCACGACTCTCCTGTCAGGACACAGCCCACGGGTGTTTGGATACAAAGGGGACTGGTGCTCAGTGTGAGAGGACTGTCCTGTATCTGAGCAAATCGCCTCACTCAGTGACAGCCCGAACCTGCTCAAAGTGCAGAGAGTAGCCTTCTCCTTCTCCCCGGAGGAGGATGAGATATTCTATAGGGCACCCAACACTAGCGCTCTCAAGCAAACCTAACCTGTGTTTCAGGCCTAGAGACAACCACGGATGGGGGACTCATTTGGTGAACCATGTGCCCAAAGGGGTCTGGGCTCCTTTCTCCTTCACTCAGACCCACACCCTTCTCTCACTTTGCTCTTTCCTCTTCTGCCTCCTTCTAGAATATTCTTCTTCTCTCCCTGTGGTGAGAGTCATCAAGAACACCCTCTGCCCTTGGTTATCTCCACGTCGGATCCATATACGTATCCAGGATATGTGTTCTAAACTGAGTAAGGACCAACAACAGAAGGGGTAGCCTTGGCCGTCAGTGCTGGCTGTTAGAGACCCTCTGGCTGCGGCGGCCCTGCCTTTGCTGCGCCATGGAGGCGTCAGGGGGCGCTCGCGGCTCCTTTCTGGCTGACTGCGGCTGGTGGTGGCTCCATCACACTATGGTCCTCACCCATGCAGGCAGGCTATTCTGATACACAGGCTCCCCACAGCCGCCACGGATGCGGCTGGCAAAGGGGAATGTTGACTGCGTGGGATCGCTCACCCCCAGTCCACCCTGGATGCGCAGGGGAAAGCGCTGCCCCCTTCAGCCCCTCCCCCCATCCTGTCCCCTCACCCCCACCCCCCCACCCCCCGCATGCGGAGTACAGATGGGTGGAGGGTGAGATTGTTCTGGAAAAGGACAGGACAGGCCCCTAAGATTCAGAGACACGTGTCCTCTCCTGGTTTCTTTTGTTTCTTTTTTCTTGTACTTTGTCTCGTTTGATCCCTTCAGCCTTTGAACTAGAGTAGGCATTATCAATTTACACATGAAAAATCACAGACAAAAAAGAACCCAAGGTTCTTTTTCTGGGTGTGCGTGTACGTCATTGCTGGTCCTTCACGGTGCAGGTGACAGGAGAGGCACGCGGAGAAGCAGACCAGGTTGGCTTTCCAAGTGGAAGCCTCCAAGGTTCCTGGCCTGTTCTGAGGATCGTGGGTGGGGCAGGTGCCTGCCCTTGACACGCCCTGTCAGACACAGAGTGTCCTCCCAGAAGGCGAGGGGGGTGGAGTTCTTGAGGTGACAGATTGGGGAGGAAGACTTGTTAGCATTTGCCCTGGACTGAGTTTTCAGGGCACCCCTTTGAACCCTGTAAATCTCCTCAAAGCCTACTGCAGCCAAAGCTAATCATTCACTTTCCTCCCTCCACAGGCCCTTTGACCTTTGCAATGCAGTTGAAGTTCCTTTGCTTTTCTTAAAAGTCCTGTAGTTTATGATTGGAGCAATGTCCCTAAGGCCAAGAAGAAAGGAACTTGAGGGTTCAGTAAAAGACTTGTTTGTTTGTTTGTTTTCCAACCCTCCACCTCTAGGGCCCTTTTTCCTCAATAACAGTGAATGACATTAGGACTGGGAGCAGGCGGCAGGGAATTGATCTTTTAGAGCTGTGTGTCTCATGGAGATCCTAGCAGCCAACAATGTTCCAAAAACAGCAACAATAAACTCCAATCTATCACCACCGTGCCTGGAGGAGGGTTGGTATTTGGGGGTACAACTTCTGAACTAGCTGTGCACATGGAGAGGGGGCATGTGCGGTTGGGAGCTTTCTGTTAAAGCTGAAGGTCTGATAAAAGCACTGAAATTCAAATCACTCAGAGCTCACTGGCCTCTCGTCAGTATCTCAGGAACAAAATATCTACCTGATCCAGCAAGTCACAGGACTCCCAGCCCCCTTCCCTAGTGGCCGCAAATCCACCTGTGTCATCCATGGAGGAGCGAGCCTCACAGTCCCTTGCCAGGCCAGCTTTCTACAGGTTGGAGTCCTGCAGGCTGTCTCAAAGAGTCCCCTAGCTGGGAACAATGGTGCACACCATTAATCCGAGCACTCAGGAGGCTGAGGCAGCCGGGTCTCTATGAATTCGAGGCCAGCCTGGTCTACATAGTGAGACGGCCCTCCTATCTACAACAAAATAAACAAATTAAAAAGTAAGAAACTCCCTCAGTTGCCCAGTTGTGTTCCCCTGACTGTTTATAGCTCAAGGGTCCAGAAGGGTAAGCTGTACCGCACTGATATTCTGGCATCTAGGTAGCCATTTTCACTAGGCAGTTCCCACGAGACACTCAAACCTGGGATGCACAGAGCAAACACATCACATTGCTATTTATTGCAGCTAGACTTCGCCCACTTCCATTTTGTCCTCCTAGGGCCCGGCCTCAGAACTTCAGGGCCATCTCTGAGGTCTCACAGTCCTTCACGCTCCATGTTTCTGACACCCACACATACCATCTGTGACATGCCTTCCTATTAATAGTAACAGCATCTCTGTCCTGCACATCCTTGTCACCTGTAACCTGGGCTCCCGCTACCATCACTCTCCCCCCTCCCTCCACTCCCCTTCCCCGCCAGCCTCCCAACAGCCGCCCTGCCTCTAACATCACCCTCTCACCCCCCATCCCCTGCCCTTCAGCCATCCACTGATCCCTAAGTCTGGTTTGCCTCCCCTCTGTGGAAGGATCTGGAATGGTTTCCTGTTGCCAACTGGACAAGCGATTGTCACCTGGGGCCCTCCATGAACTAGCACATTCTCACACTGCAGCCAGACTCCCTGATGCTCACACACAGCCCTGCTTTCCTGCCCTCTCCTCCATGTTCAGTCTGAAACAGGAGTGGCTCTCCTCCCAGTCTGTGACGTCTTCAACCTTCTCATGAAGGCCCAGCCCTTAGGCTCCCTTGTCTCAAATCTTTCTAAGAGGCCGAGGCAAGGTCCTGGGTTCACTCTCTGAGAACAATGAAATAAAACTTTCCAGGAGGTACCCGCTGAAGATCTCATTCTCATTTGTTTATTCGGCCAAAAATAGGTATTGTGCACAGACATCATTGCCAGATTCTCTTCCAGGCACCGGAACTCAGTGGCAAATGAGAGCGATGGGTTCTGTCTGTCCTTGGGGAGCTTGCTGTTGCTAGGTGACAGAACTAAACAGGTAAACAAACAAAACCCTGTAGGCTGCAGGTGGGCAGCGGAAGGAGCACTTGTGTGGCTTGGCGGTCACCATAGTCTACTTGCACCATGTCTGTTTGCCCTTGGAGCTGAGTCTCACTGATCTTAGAAGCCTCCCAGAAACCCAGCTTCATTAGATCTCCACCTCCATGATGGGTACTAAAGTAAGCTAGCCACCCCAAACACCAAAACCCTTCAGACTCGATGATCTTTAAAATCTTACATCTAAATCTACCCTTCTAGATTATGAAGGAAGGATCCTGATATTCCCAGGATACCTTCAAGCTGCCTGAGAGGCAAGTATCTTTTTTACCCCTCCCTGCATCGGTGTCTTCTAGTGTTTAGGGTTTGCTTCTTCATACACAGGAGGCATTTAAGGTTTGCTTCTTCACACACACCCTGGCTGGAAGGCATGCTCTCTGCCTTGTGCTCCAGAAAATAGGGCACAATCTGACTGCTAGTGGCGGCAGTGAATGGTGGCTCACTCCAAACTGCTACTCACCCAGCACAGATTGCAAAGACCCTGAAAGATTCTATTTTCTCCCAACATCCTAACAGTCTCAATTTTGAGACTTTCATTATTCCATTCTGTGGGTCAGAGTGGCAGGGAACAGCTTAGCCTCAGGAAGGGTCAGCTAGCACAATTCTTGAGACAGTCACCTCAACAAGATATCATTTCTTCAGTGTCAGGGCCGCATGGGGGACCCCAGGAAGCAGACTCACCCTTCCGGTGACTGAAGTTTCCAGGGCTTTGGCATAAGTTCCTGCAGGATTTTGAGTTATTTTATAATCAAGTCACCCTCCCGCCACGTGACTCCTGGGTGTTGAGATCTTCGGCTCTGACAAAAACAGGCTATTAGCAGTCGTTCAGGCAAACATCAGGGTTTGGTGAATGTTCATTGAATTCAAAGGAGAGGAAGAATATATACAAATTCAGAGCAGTATTTCAGCACTCCCTCACTACTGTCACCCTCTCCTCACCACCACAAGCAGGACCCTGCAGGTGTCTAGCAGGACCCCAAGAGCTTCTAGATTCTTGCTCTTGGCGAGTGAGGAATGAACTTGCTGACTTTGGGCACAATTGCTGTCGTGTTCGCTTTCTGCTGGGTGACAAAGGATTTCACTTCCACCAACACCTGGGGGGAAGCAGAGAACCCGGGCCGGTTAGTGAGAAAGGAGCTCTCAGGCAGTGGCCTGGGTACATTAGCGTACGTGTTCGAGTCATTTCTTGTTGTTCTGATAAAATACTCCCGACAGGCTCAGTGAAAGAAGAGGTTTATTTGACTCACAATTCCAGGGTTCAGTCCATCCCTTTGGGGAAGTCGAGGCAACAGGAGCTTGAAGCAATTGGTCATATGTGAAGTCAAGAGCATGTGAAATGTCACGATAGCACACGTGGTGATTGCAAGCTGTAATTGTCAACCTGATGGAACCTAGAATCACTGTAGAAATGAGTCCCAAGAGGGGTTGTCTTAACAGCCTGGTGGAGGGGCACATCTGTAGGGGATTGTCTTGATGACATTAACTTTAATATGAGAAGACCATTCTGAAAGTGGAAAGTGCCTCAGGCCCGGGTCCTGGACTGCCCGAGAAAGGAGGCGGTGAGCAGAGTTAAAGCATTGCAAGTGCGTATTCTCTCTCTCTTTTCTCCTTGCTGCCTAAACTGCTGCAGTGGAGAAGAAAATGGATCCCTAACATTGTTTCTTTCACAGAAAGTCTAAGACACTTTCCCTACTGCCAACTGACTGCCATGTGCCTTGTCGACCACCCAGTGCCCCTGACTGTTAAGTGATGGACCCCACTCCTGACCTGGCACTGTGATAATCAGAAAACATGTACCCATGGCTGTCTCCTCAGTTTAAAAAATGCCAGGAGGTCGGGACAGGGGCTTCTCACAGCACTCTCGGCTTTCACTCAGGACAGAGGGTGGCCCCAACACTCAGTTGTGTGACTTCAAGGAAAATAGCCACCTTTCTGTGCCCAGCTCCCCTGCCGCCTTCTTTGTTATCACATTTGGTCAGGAGACCCTGCCTCCTGCTCTCTCTGGCAATACTAAATGAGCCCCTGTGGATGAAGTGTGAGGACCGCTCAGGCCTACAGTTCATCTCAGTCCAGGAGCCATTGTCACTTCAGCTGGTACCCCCATGCCACCGGCAACAGGAAGCCACAGAAGTCTGAGCACCCTCTTCCCTCCTCTGTGTGCATGAAGCACCTGGGCACTGTGGTCTTCTTGCCCTGTGGCATCGAAGTGAGACCTACACCTTCGATACAGATAAAATGTGTGACCGTGGATTTCCCATGAGTTAGAGCTGTAGGACCCTGGGGGCAGCGAAGGTGTGGTGCAGTAGGGCAGGCCTTTAGATAGGACTCGACATCCAGCAAGTTGGGAGCTCCAGAGTGACGCCATTAGGAACACATCCCTTTTCATCTGAAAGGAAAATACCAAACACGGCCCCACAGTCGAACAAGGTAATGGGTCTTCTCAGGAGAGCCACACTTGGTCCCGGGAAATCTGTTGCCCCAGCATTTGAATTTCAATCCTGGAACAGAAGCCCCTCTGGGAACCGGATCCACTGTGCAGTAAAGGCTCACACCTCCTTCCTGCTCTCCCACCTTCTAGTACATCTACTCAATAGCTTGTGACCATCTCTGACTCAGCCCGCAAAGGAGGCTGGGAGCAAGTACCCATCTGGAGCCGAGAGGCTTGCAGAGCCCTCCCAGGCCTCCCTGTTTCCTGTTGAGTGTAATGGGCAGACAAGGCCCACTCCTTCTTGGATTCTTCTCAGACTGGCTTTTGTGGTGGCTTCAAAGCAAATGATCCTTCTGAGTGGATCCCAGGAGCACTGAAGATACTGATTACGGTGACTCTCTGTGACACCCTTGGCTTCTGCTTTCTCTATTGCAGTGCAAGCCTGGTAGGGGTAGCTGGCAGCCTCGGCCACCAGCCCAAGCCCTGCGAGTTGGGCCCTGAGAAAGCAATCTCTAAGTGCTCTGGACTCCTCTGAGAAGGAGGACATTAGTGCTGATGTTATTATATAGTAATGAGAAAATGTTCCCGTGGCAGCGCTTTCTGGCAGAGCACACTGTACTTTGCAAGGAAATATAGTTACAGGAATTATGCTTTTATGTATCTCTCCTCTAGGATATCAAAGTTGACAGCCCAGACTCAGGCCTGTGGTCATTTGCAGGTCACCTATCTGGTCCTGCCTCAACCTCCTCTGGCTTCTGCTGTTGGATGCTCAGATCAGGTACATTCCCACCTGTCTGGAGGAGTAGGGGTACAGCAACTGTGCAAACGCTTGGCTCAAATTTCCCTGTTCAGTTCACGTGACAGAACAGGGGTTGGACAAAGATTGTTTTAACAAGAAAACCCAGGCCTGGAGTAGTTAGAGTCAGTTGGTCAGGAAGGAGAATCCAGGTCATTTGGCTCCATAAATGAGTTATCTGACCCCATGCTTCCCAGCCCCAGAGTCTGCGATTTCTTCTATGTGGGTCTGGATACCGAACAAATTGTAGGCATAGCGGGGCTTGTCATCCCGAGCATGGGGTGAGCATGGGGTACCGTGGAGCCAAGAGGTGCTGTAGATGTGCTCCCCAGCTGTGTAAGAGGGGGAGCCCCCAGGCAAGCTGTAGGTCCCACAGAGTGGGCAGCGTTCCTCAGTTCCCGCCCACTTCAATCACGTGTGGTCCTAAAGGATGGCATTCCCACTCTACGGCTGAATGCCACTCTAACACTGAGAAACTGCATTAGCTTCCTGCATACATCCATTAATGGAGCTGCTGGAGAGGGAACTCAGTGTTACTTTAGAGTAACTTGAGGTGACTAGCTTTAAGCTTGAGTTCCTAGAGCTGATAACAGTGACAGCCATTGAGACAGGGGGGTCCAATTAGCAGATATATTATTTTCAAGACTCTGAACAGATTATTTATGTTGCTGAATTTTGCTCCATATTATGGCTTTGTATGAATGCCATTCTGAACAACAATTTAATAAAATAACGTTTCCACATACACAGCCGGGGTCTACTTTGGGTTGCCTGTACAGAGTGTAGCTGTGGGGAGGGGGCAGCTTCCAGTCCATCACTGTGTATGTTCTGACTGAAGCAAAATCTCAGGGATGGTGCGACCAACACAATGTGTCTTAAACGTTCCCTGCTTTTAATGTATAGGCTTTTGTACCTGTGGATAGACTTGGCATTTATTTTGCTTTCCTTTTGAATTTCATTAATCTAATTTATCTTGGTTGCCAGGGCCCCCCAGAAGCAGCTGTGTGTAGGGCAGCTGAGTTAGGAGTGCCAGCCGCTGCACACAGGCTCCAGGCCAGCTCCCTGAGGGTGGCCTTTGGCCAAGGAGAATATTCTAGCTTCATTCTGGAGCTTTGATAAAACACTGACCAAAAGCCACTCCAGAGAAGAAAGGTCTTATTCAGCCTACACTCCCAGGTCACTTTCTGCCACTGGGGGAAGTCAGGACAGGAAGCTGAAGGCAGACTTGCTAGTTATCCCGCACAGCATTCCCTACAACCAGGAAACTCGCTCCCAGACAAGGAAGAACAGCAGGAACCTTGGAGAGGGCTGCTTGCTAGCTGGCTCACTCACCGGCTGGCGCTTAGTTAGCTAGCTTTCTCCTATGCCCAGGACCACCTGCCCAGGAAATGATACTATCTGCAATGGACTGGGCCCACCTACATTATTAAGACAATGAAGAAAATTCCCCACAAACACATCTACAGATCATCCCAATAAAGACAATTATTCATTAGGGTTTCCCCCCCCCAGGTGATTCTAGATTATGTCAAATTGACAGTCAGTACTAACTGGGATAAGGACCTCCCAGGGACACTGGACAAAAAGTGCTGGAGGCTGTCCCCACAAACAGATTTCATACCCATGCCCTCAGTATGCATCTGTCTGGTGATTTGAAGGGGCACTAGGGTGGCCTTCACTGTGTTGCCACATTGTATCTTCACATCTTCCCACTAGAATGTGTGTGGGGAGTTCTCCAAATATGGCTGTGCACTAACAGGGGTCAACAGAGTGTGCTAAAGTGGGGGGGGAGCAGGGTAAGCTATGTGTCTGCATGTATAAGGAGGTTAGGTAGGGTGAGGTTTATGGTTATGTATCCCTGTGGATAGAGGTTTGCTCTGGAAGTTTTAACAGTGGAGACAGACATTGGCCCCTCTGCCTCTGCTCTGAAACCCCAGCAGTGTTCTGCTTGCGTTCCCAGCTCTCCCCATAGCTCCGCCTTTGCAGGCATCCCCCAGGCTGAATCAGGATGAAACTGGGTATCATGCTGTTTGGTGGAGAGCAGTCATTCTTGAACAGAGAAAGGGACCAGTACTCAGGAGCCTGGGAGCCTGGAGACTGTGGCCACAGATCTCCACCATATCTTACCATCCCCTTCTGACCTGAGTCTCCCCGATACTCAGGCAGGAGCAGTCTAGGAGAGGGTCCTTCTCCCTTAGTTCCCTATCATCCAGCATCTGGGTGGTTCCCAGGGCAGGGGGGGGGTCTTCACTAGATGCCGCCAGAGGCTTCACCAGAACTTACGGATTCCAATCCATCCTGCCCTGTCCAGTTGAGAGAGCTAGAGACTCTGGGCTACTGACACTGAGAGAAGACTCTCGGAAGCCTTGTCAGGTGAGTAGATGTTGGCACCCATCCTGAGGAACCATGTAATTCCTTCGGTAGCTTCTCTTCCTCCTCCCAGGTCTCAGCATCCCTGGCCCAGGTCTTTCCTGACTGGGCGGGGTCACCCTCAGGCTTCTTTTCACAGAGGGCTGGGCAGTGCGCCTCCACGTGGGGGATATTGCTTGGTGAGGAAAGCAACCAGAAGTGTGGCTATTTTACCAAAGCCTTACGCGACTTCTTTTGTCTGTCTGTAAAACAGAAGAGTAAAAATGGGGGACACTCTATGCCAAGCAGTTGGACCAGTATCTGGCAGGCGGGAGGCGTTAATGTCTACTGTTAAAAGGTGGTCTCTGCCAGCCATGCTGACTTTTCTCTGACTCTGCTGAAGGGAAGAAAGGACACGTATCTTCTGCTGGGCCTGAGATGGGAAGAAGGGAAGGATGTGACCCCGTTAGCCCCAAGAAGTAGCAACCCCATTGTTATAGGGCCTGCCTCTCTGTCAAGGCAGGTGAGAACACAGCACAGACCCACCTTCCCAGTGTGCCTCTGCCTGCCACCTCTGAAATCTTTCCTTAAAGGTGGGTCAGGGGAGCGCAGCGACCCTCTCTAGACTGCATCTCCTGATAAGGCCAGCAGACACAGGCTCTAAAATTAGGCTTCAATAAGATTTTAAGTAAACATTACCAACAACAATTCTGACCACAGTTCTTTTCTCTCCTGGAGCCATGTGACCTATAGGGAGGCTCAGAGGAGGAAATGTCAAAGGCTTCAGCGCATGGGGGTGGACCCCTGGAAGAAGGCCAGTCTGGGTGCTAGCCTGGCCTGAAGGATCTACTGCAAGGGCCCTAAGCCACACCCTGGGTGGCCCCTGCAGCCCACCACACCCAAGGCACAACTAAACCCTGCTGCTCTGTCTGGTCAGAGCCCAGCAGGGAGGGACAGGTGGCCAATGTTGATTCCCTTCACTCTTTCAGCGAGTGTGGTGGACACAGAGTCTGTCAAGGGATGGGGGAGGGGCAGGGCCGTGCTTTGGGCTCCCGGGAGCAATAGGGAGGCTGGGGACACAGATGTCCAAAGGTCCTTCCTGCTCCTTCTCTCTGCTTCTCCCTGCCAGATGAGAAATTGTCAAAGGGCGGCTGAACCTGTCTGTAGCTCCAGCCGGTCTGGGGCCTTTCATAAAGGAGGAGGGGCAGTGGAAGGGGAGGAAGGGAAGAGGAACGACCTGGAAAGGGGAGGGGTGAAGGGAGGGAGGAGGTGTAAAGAGAGCGTGGCACTCAGTTTTCTCCGCCCTGTGTGTGTGGGGAGCGGGGGTCCGCTGTTCTCTCACTGGTTGGGTAGAATGGCCTGAGCATCTTCCAGCCAGAGGGCGTTGCAATGCAGAAAACAGGGTGACACCTGCGGGGGATCAGGAATGGCGGTCTGGCTCAGCGGCGCCCCCTGTCAGCCTGAGGGGCAACCAGCTTCCTCCAGCTTCTCCTTTTTCTCGCGGCCTTCCCTTGACTGGATTGATTTCACTGTTTCCTTCCTGTGGCGGCAGTGAATTATGATTGTACTTTCACCTCTGTTTCTGGTTAGGAATCTGAGGATGGAAAGGAAAAAAGAAAAAAGAAAAGAAAAGCAATTTCTCATAATTAATTCAGATGGCTGTCCCTGTGGCCACAGCTGGCCCCTGGCAAAGATCACTACTTGAGGTGTGGAGGTGAGGGAAAGGAAACAGAAACCACAGCCTAGAAGGGGCACAGGTAACCCTGGCTCAGCTTGCCACTGAGTGTAGAGTCACACGGTGACCCTGCCTCAAACTAGCTTTGTATTGTTATCTTCTGTTTCACACAGCCCCTCTTGACTTACAGTCCCTAGAGATTCTTTCTGCACATGTTCACATGCGTGCGTGTGAGTTCATGTATGTCTTCCTGTCCAGGTGCATGTAGAAGCCAGAGGCATCTTATTTTTGGAGACAGGGTTTCTCCCTGAACCCGGAATTCACTGATCACTGATTTGACTGGACAACTGACCAGTAAACCATGGCCCCCTCCCAACTCCTGTCTCCGCTCCACCCCAGCCCTGAATTACAAGGCCTGTCTCAGTTATCTGCTTTCTGTGTGGGTTCAGGGGTCTGAACTCTGTTCTCCTGCTTGCACAGCGCTTTGCTGGTAGAGCCATCTCCCCAGGGGCAAACAAGCCCCACATAGATTTTTTTTCTTCAGAGAGTCTCAATTTTCTCTTAACCTCTCTTAGCCTAACCCTTCTGCTCCATTCTCCCTCTGCCTCACTGCTGCGATATAATGTGCTCAGTGAGAAGGGTCTGGAACCCTTGCATATTAAGCCTTATGAGAGTTTGAAGTATTCTCTCCCCTCTCAGATTTGTCTTGATGCAGCCAATAAATGCCTGAGTTAGGATTCAAGCCCATTTATTCAAGCAGCTCCTCGGTTAAGCACATCCATTTATTCTCTATCTAAATACTGCTCCGCCTGTGCTTCTGGGTAGGAATGGAGATTAACCCTTCCCTCCCTGCCTGCTGGGTTCCCAAGGCCAGGCAAACAGACCTGTACACACACGGCTGCACTAACAAGCGGGAAGAGAGTAGAAGAGAGTAAAAAGGAACTGGTGGAGACCAACTGTGAATCCAGGCAGCTCCCAGTCCTCCACAGGCCTGTGTCCTGCGGAAGGGAGACACCCTGGTTTCTTATGGAACCTCTTACAATGTCCTTGGCTGAGCCCTGCTGTAGGGCCATCCCCTGTTGCTTCAGTTTTCCAGGGATTTGCAGATTGGTACAAAGGGCCTCACCTTCCATGTATTTGGATGGGATAAATCCACAGGAACCATCATTTTCCTTTGCTCTTCCAGTTCAGCACAAGATGATTTAAAATCTAAACTTGAAGAATAAAGGCTTTTTTTTTTGTAGGAATCTTAGGTAAAAATGGAAAACCGTTGAAACTCAATGTATTTTCAAGGTGTCTTTTTCTGTTTCTATTTTGCAGGTTTTCAAAGCGGGATTGAAGTGTAAAGCAAAGGGAAGCTTCTCTGATATAGCATTTACATAAGAAACACACTCAGAAAAAGAGGCTGTGATTTTCAAAGTGTCCTTATTATACAGTTCTAAAAATTCCCCTTGGGCTGGGGGAGGTTTAAATGAGTTGGAGAGAGGAGGAAATAAAATCCCCTTCTTCAAAATGAAAATTGCTTTCAAACCCCAAACTCCACCTTGAGAAACAGCCGTGTTGTGCTCCGGAGCCGACAGAGCCCTCCTTGTGTAAGGGCTCCACCTTATTGGCCAGCTCTTCCTGCATCCTCTTGACAAGCCCCAACCTTGAGCTTGATGCTAACACAAGCCTCTGCACAATTCACAAGGAGGCCTTGTTTCCACTGGCGGCGTATTTTGCTGCAGAGGTGTATCTATGAGACATTTAATTGGCTGCAGGAATCAAAGTTAGTGGGAATAGTACAAAATGTCACATACCTTCACAAGCCCATACTGTTATCATGTGTATTTGAATCTGTTCCTCTGACATTGGTCAAATATGTATGATAAAGTGCACGAATGTCGCACATAAGGAGAATGCCATTGACAACATGATTCTGATTGCCTATTGCAACAGAACAAAATACCCCAAATTCAGTGGCTCATACAGCAACCCCTGTGTCATGCAATGTGATTTTGTCAGGAGTCAGGGCAGGGCTCAGCTGGGTAATTCTCCTGCTCAAGGGTGGCTTTGTCTGGAGTTCTCTGATGGTATTCACTGTTCAGGCTGCTCTAGAGGATCCCAAACAATTTTAGTCACATGACTGGCATCTTGGCCAAGGAGGCTATGAGACTGGACTCCACAAACTCCTCTTTCTCCATGTAACCCCTGGGACTCCCCACACAGTCTCTTTGGCAAGGAGGTCGAAGTTCATACATGGAAGTTTAGGGATCCAAGACTGAAGATCAGGGTACACAAAGCCTATATTGCAGGTCTCCATTAAGGAACTTTCTTTGGAATTGCAGTGTGGCCACCTGGTTTTTATGGTCTCCTCTTACACATGGGTTTGTTCATTGCTAGGTTTATGTGACAAGCTGATTATGAAGTGTTGTCAGGGTCTATGTGGCAAGGGCACTGCCTGAGAATTTGTTAGAAATATTAACTTTGGGGTTCCAGGAATTCTAGGGGTGGAACTCAATAAGCTGAGTTTGATAAGGCCTCGAGGTACAGATTCTGATGGGTATTTCAGTTTCAAAACATCTATTCCAACACGATGAAATTAGTTAAAAAATCAAACCAGTAACTGAATTCCACTCAGAGACTCCATGGTCAGTGTGATGCCTCGGTCAGGATGTTTTCAAGGCAGGTATCCATGACAACATTAACATGCAGTCAGTGTCAAGAGGCAGCTGGAGTGGATAAGAAAGCTGACACCAGTCAGTTAGGCCAGCAAGTTCCCAGTGAGTTAGAAAGGTGATCAGAACAACATGGACCCCAGGGCTCTGTGGTAACTGGGTCACAGGGAGTGGATATCTTAGCTAAGGTTTCTGTTGCTGCAATGAAACACTGTAACCAAAAGCAAGCTGGGGAGGAAAGGGTTTATTTGGTTTACACTTCCAGATCATAGTCCTTCAGTGAAGGAAGTCAGGACAGGAACTCAAACAGGGCAGGAACCTGGAGGCAGGAGCTTCTGCAGAGGCCACCAAGGGGTGCTGCTTACTGGCTCGCTTCCCATGGCTTGCTCAACCTCCTTTCTTAGAAGCCAGGATCAGCAGCTCAGGGCTGGCACCATTCATCACCAACTGGGCTGTCCACATCGATCACTAATTAAGAAAATGCCTTAAAGCTTCATCTTGAGGCATTTTCTCATCCGAAGCTCCTTCCTCTCAAGTTGACATAAAACTAGCCAGTGCAGTGGAACACACAGAAGTCTGTCCTCATTCCCCTCCCTGATATCAAGTAACTTATAGGAGGAAAGGTTTGTGTTGGCTCCAATAGAATCTGTCATTGTGGGGAAGGCATGATGGCAGGAACCTTCTTACATCTGAGTGAACCCGTTAACCAAAAGATGGGGATTCTGGTGCTCGGATGATGATCTTCTTTTCCTGATTTTCATTCAGCCTATCATGGCCCCCCGGCCCACTCATGGGGTAGTGCTGGTCATGTTCAAGTTAGATCTTACTCCTTCAGTTCATTCTCTCTGAAATAGCCATCAAGGCATGCCCAAAGATGTTCCTTATTAATGCACTAGGTGTTTATTAATCCAATGAAGATGATAATTAAAATTGGGTATCACATTGGATCAGCACTAGTGGTCTCAAGTGGGAGCTTGTTACACACAAAGAATCCTAGGCTATGGCAAGATGTGCCTACTGCTGCAATAGTGGCTTGATCGTTATGGCATGATACCTAGTTATGAGGCCTGCCCCACAGGAGGCTTTTCTGGTACTACAAACCTGTACTACAAAAACCAATGACTTGGGAGATCCTAGATCCCAGAGGGAACGTGCCAAGCTGCCTTCTAAACAAATGGTTTATCCCCACAGATTTGTGTTGTTCTCGGCTGTTGGGGAAGCTTCGTTTGGAAGTGGGTAGTAGTTAATGTAGAGATCCAGAACTGGTCAAAATGCTGAGGATAAGTAACTGAGTGCAAGCGCTCAGTTGTGGGTGAATCATCTATAGAACTCCTGCCTCCACCCAACGCTCAGGGAACATTGTGGAAGATGCGGCGGAAAGGCTGTAAGAGCTGGCAGGTCGGGAGAAGAAATGCTGTTTTCTGGCATAGCGGGGCTGATGGATGCACCAACACACAGCAGTTGTAGCTATCTGCATGATGCCTGTGCTAGATCAAGCCAGTCAAATTCCACCATGGATGGGGGCGGACTCTTCTACTGGCCCAGTAGGTGAAGGTGTTGTTTTGAATTTGGATTTTGATTATCTTCATCCCATTGCTCTGCTCCCAAACGCCCCCACCTACCTCATAGTGCCGTACTATGGCGACTTTTCTTCCACTTGTCAGTACAGAGAGCTCGTGGTCGATTCCACTAAGGTTTTACTGGTCCCATTTGGAATCCATGGCTTGCTTTAAACTAATTAAACTTCCTGTATGAGTGACAGCATTGTGATCAACTATGGGAAGATAATGAGAGTCTTCCCAGCCCTTCTGGTTCTGGGCTTAGCTGTGAACCAACCATTCACTGCCCCAAATCTAATATCCAGGAGAGGAGAGTCTGGAGGAAGGAGGCAAGCCTATTCAAGAATCATTACCTTAGAAGATGGGGTGCGAGTATTGTCCTCTAAGCTCCATCTTGGAGGAGTAAGGGGGTCAAAGGCTTCAGTAGAGAGCAGGAAAGCTAGACAAAGTAGGCATAGTGAGGCAGTAGACAGGAAGGCCATGTGCTGAGCAGTAGCTTCATGGTCCAGGACAAGCTCTCCTCCCTAACTCCCATGGCCGGAACATCACAAGTTACCTTGACCATTTTTTTTCCTGTAAGTTAAATGTTATAGCAATTCCATGCTTTGCCTTCTTTAATGTATTAGGCAAAGGTCCAAGGATCCTTAGGCATTACAAGGATCACCATATACTCTGGGTCCTGAAATCTGATGAGAGATTATTTCACACTTAACATTTCAGCCTCAGGTCTGGCTTCTCCTTAGAACTTACAATGCTGGGGAAAAGAGAGGCTCTAGTATTTACAAAAGGCTCATGGAGGGAAAACAGATGGCCTTGTTGAAGGATAAAGAGAGAGGAGGAGGAGAAAGGAACTCTACCAAGGACCACTGTCCCCAAAGGAGTGGCTCTTTCACCCTTTCAGCACAGAGACTCCTTCTTAGCCTCTTGGCCAGTTAGCCCAGTACCATTCCAGTAGGTTGCAGCAGATGCTTCTGCTTGGGTCCCTTTGTCAATCTCATCATCTCAACCTGAAGGTCGTCCCGCCCCTTGAAGTTCAATCTTCTCAAAAGAGAAGGCTCTCACTTGAAGATGCCCACCAGGTGCCCAGCATCGCAGGACTATATTCAATGCCCGGCTGGCTGGGCTCCAAGCAAGTCAGTTCCTAATGGAAAATGTTTGCCATTTTCACAGGATGCTGTGTTTTTCTATTTTTAACAAAGAACATTGTCTGGGGGGACGAGAAAAGGTTTTGGCTTTTATGAAAGAAGAAAGTCACATCAATGTCAATGGAAGAGTGATTTGTCCTGATAGAATAATTCATTTCCTTGTTGAGGTACAGGTGGCTGTGCTGTTACCAGACACGACCATCAGGATGACGCTCCCCTAGCTGCCTGCACTGCTTTAATGAGGTATGTTGTCTCGTGGGCGGACAGGAGAGGAAGAACTATGCCAGGTGGGATGAGTTTTCCAGTGTGAACACAAGTAACCAGCTTGGAGAAGGTGTGAAAAAAAAGTGTTGGCAAACCAGATCCACCAGGGAGACGTTCTTGTATTGTAGGAGAACCGCTGAGTTGGGGTGATGGCTCAGTGCTTGTGGTAAAAGCATAAGGACACCCCAGTTCAATGCCCAGAGCTCAGGGAAAAAATTAAAAGCCAAATTCAGTGGTGCACACTTATAATCCCAGCTCCAAGGAGACAAAGACAGGGAGATCCCTCAGGCTCACCAGCCGACCTACTTGATGATCCCTGGGCAAATTAGAGACCTTGTCTCCAAAAACAAGGAGGATGGTCGCTGAGAACTGATACCTAAGGCTGCCAACTGACCACCACACCAAGATACACACATGCGCATCTGCACACACACCAGGAAGAATTTCCCGCTGGGCTTCTTTCAGTATTAAGAGGTCAGAACTTCTCATCTGAGAAGAAATAAAAATGTATTATGGAAAGCTGGCTGGTCAGGCATCTCAGTATGATAGCAACCACATGGGTGCCCTAGATGCATGGTCTATTTATTGGTCTGGATATACCTGACAGGACTGTATGGGACTGATTACTACTGACCTAACTCATGTCTAAGGTATAACTTAGTCATCAATATCTTGATTTTTGTAGGAACTCCCATTTCCATTAGTTAATTCAGTGCGTTTGTTTGAAAGGCTAACACAATCTCAGATTTTCTAGTTGAGATGTCCTCTATTCCCAGCAGGGGCAGAGACAGTAAAAGATAAGCTGTGTTTGATATGCTCAGGAAATAGCCATGCAGCTGCCACGGTGAAGTCTGAGTGCAGCCTTGTCACTTTCTTGCAGGCCATTAGGAGGTCTCTGATGGTGTAGGAGGGTCCTTCTGTATTTGGGTTGCTTTTATTGGTTAATAAAGAAACTGCCTTGGCCTTTTGATAGGGCAGGACTTAGATAGACAGGGAGAGAGAACAGGATACTGGGAAAGGGACAGAGCCAGAGAGAGCTGCCCGCCATGAAGCTCCCAGGTCAGAGACGCTGAATCTTTCCCGGTAAGCCACGACTTATGGCGACACACAGATTATTAGAAATGGGTTAAACAAATATGTGAGAGTTAGCCAATAAGAGGCTAGAGCTAATGGGCCAGGCAGTATTTCAATGAATACAGTTTCTGTGTAATTATTTCGGGTACGCACCGGGAGCCGGGCGGGACAGAACAAGGGGCCCTGCGCCGGGAATCAGGCGCCAGGAAGCTGGCGCCCGAACGCAGCCTGAGCCCCTCATTACTACACTCTGACTTTTGCTCTGGGATTCTGTGATGTGGGGTTCTAGAACCTAACTAACATTTAAGTGCAAACTTGGGCTGACTGGGAAAAGAGGCTGCAGGTGAGGGAAAAAGTGGGGAGGCTGGTCCACATGCTTCCATAACATGGGGCCAGAAGATAAAAGAGGTGCCCAGAAAGGGTCAGGTACCAGATACATTGTGAACTTGAGTCCAGAGGTTTGCGCTTGTGTTTAGATGTGGTGCCTTGCCTGCCTGCCCGCCTGTCTATCTGTGTGCCTCTGTGCCTGTGTGCCCTCACGCATTACTGGGTAGGAGTAAGGAAGTCAGCCTGGTGGTGTTCACTGTGTCAAGCCCACCACGAAGACAGCAGAAGATAGGAGTGTTGGGAAAATACAAAATGGGAACCGTGGCACAGGGGTGACACTGCACTTTGAGACGCCAGATAAAACTACCTAAACAGGGAGTGAGGACAGACGAGTGCTAGCAGCTGTGAGACAGATGGCAGGGCTTCACGGTGAGAGTGAATTAAAATCTTGTAGGCCACGGCCAAATTATCTTAAATTATTTTTAGCCCCTTTGGAAGCCACCCGTTTCCTGCCTCAGCGTCAGACCTAATACTACTCGGTCTCAGGCACCTTGTTCCAGAGACAACAACCGAAAGTTATGATAATAAGTTTGACAAGAACATTGTCAGTGCAGAAGCGAGAACAAAGGTCTAACTGAAGGGGACCCATGACAGAATGGCAGGGAAGGACGAGTGGAAGATGAGAAGGGAGGCCTCTAGAGCTCTTCTGCAGAGAAAACAGAGAACAGGGGTAATCATTTCGTTGTTTGGCTGGGTGTTGATTTTGTGTGCAGTGATCACGACCCATAGGCAGGGTCGTGTCTAGGAGTGACATCCTTGGGCAGTCCAATGGCTGAGGGAGAGATTGTCAGTGGGGGCCTAAGATCATCCCCAGCAGCAGAAAGGAACTCATAGTGCAGGGTAAATGAATATGTGATGGTGCGGCTGTTGGGAGAGATTCGATTGCACTGTGTGAAGATATGTCACTGTGTTTTGGTGCGGGAGAATTGTCTGTATTCTGTCAATCATGATTTAAATAAACGCTGATTGGCCATTAGCCAGGATGTAAGGGTGGGACAACCAGACAGGAAGTAGAGGTGGAGCAAGGAGAATAAGAGAATTCTGGGAAGCAGGAAGCTCCCTTGGCATTCCTGCCTGGACCACCAAAGAAGCAGGATGTGACCTGCCCCGCTGAGAAAGGTACTGAGCCATGTGGCTAACATACACTAAAATAATGGGTTAATATAAGCTACACAAGCTAATAAGAAGCCTGAGCTAATGGGCCAATCAGTTTATAATCTTCTGGAGATCTCTGTGTGATTTTCTTTGGGACCTAATGACTGTGGGACCTGGTGGGAGGACAGAAACCAACCAGGCCCCTCATGCTACAGTGATTGGTTTAATAAAAAACTAAATGGTCAATAGCTAGGCAGGAGGTATAGGCAGGACTTCTGGACAGAGAGAGCGCTGGGAAGAAGAAAGGGGGAAATCCCCAGCTGAACTCAGAGGAAGCAAGACATGCAGAAGGAGAGGTAAAAACCACAAACCATGTGGCAACAAGTAGATTAATAGGAACAGATTAGCTTAAGTTATAATAATTAGTTAGAAACAGGCCTAAGCTAAGGCTGAGCTTTTATAGTTAATAAGAAGTCTCCATGTCATTATTTGGGAACTGTCTGGTAGAACAGAGAGATGTGTCACATGTAGCCATGTTTCCTGACTGCTTTTCTCTGTTCCCAGTGAAATGGGCAACAGGATCATCTTGGGATGGAGGAGCTAGTTATGCAGAGGTGTTAGCTCAAAGGAATGGTGGTTGTCTTGAACAGCTGGAGAGTCAATGTCCTCAAGGATTGGTTCCCCAAGTGGAATTCTGGGAATCATGGGATCAGCTTCTCCTGAGGATGGGCTGGCAATGAAGAACCCAGGCCCCACTCCCAACCTTGAAAATCAGGAGCTCTGCTGCTCAGTCCACCATTTTGGGCCAATAAATCTAGGTGAGTGTGATATACACTTAAGTGTGAGAGTCACTGGTCTAAAAAATGTGTTACAACAAAGTATAAATGCAAAGTGGAGTGAAGAGCCTCAGGGACATCAGTGACCATAAATTTGCAGAGTACCCAGTCACGGCCTCCATCCAAGCCAGTCCTGCACCTCATCTGCCCTCCAGCGATTGAACCAAGAACAGATATCAAACCGTGTTTAACGTAATGCAGTCAGGGGAAGAGTGCAGGGGAGGGCTTTTAGTGAGGAGCTTCTGTCTTAAAAATGAGTCCCACACACTGAGACTGGTGGTTGCCTGGAATCACAGCACTCAAAAGACTAAGGCGAGAGGATGGAGCTTGAGGTCAGCCTGGGTTACAGAGTTAGATGCTGTCTAAAGCTAACTAACTAACAACTAACTAACTAGTAAAAGAAGACCCATTTTCATTCCCCACCAAAGCAGTCTAGCACTGTGTACCCATCTTACCGCGGAAGGAGGCAGCCCTGGACCCTTGTCTGTCCCACCATCGTGATATGTAAATAGTGCTGATGAATAGCTGCCTCCCACTGGTGTCCAAACTATGTTCTTGAAAGTAGTTTATAACATAGAGATCCACACCGGGGTCATTTCCAATACGACGTGTATATTTGACTCAGATGTATACATTTTGTTCATACACATCTTTCCACTGTCCAAAGACACAGCTTTCACTTCAAGGGTAATAAGAAACAGGGTTTTTTGTTGTTGTTTTTTGTTTTTTTTTCTGGAGCCAAAGATGAATGACCATGGCCCAGGAATGTAAATTCAGGATGTTCCTGAAGACATGTTCCATGGTGGAAATGGTTCTGTGAGATTTTTATTAGCAGAACAAAGAAAGTTATACATTAAGGTATTTATCAAATGCATTGGTGAAGACCATAGGTAGGAGGCTGAAGCAGAGTGAGGGCAACTGTGCTCTAGGCCTTGGATGCTATCCATAGTATTTTTAGCTTTCGTATAGGTGGAATCTGGAGTATTCTGCCAAGAATACCTTTTGAAGGTTTTAATGGTCACAAAGACATGAGGTCACGCACAGGGGTGAGCCATGAATGGCTTTTCCAAAGGTCCTAAAAGTAGCCCAAGATGATGGGGCTCTTGCCTACAACACTTTTCCTGAGATCTTCACTTTCCCTTTACACCAGGAAGTGAGGTGTCCAGAGGACGTGGAAACAATGCAGAGACTTTTGTAGGTGGTTCTCCTACCAAATCATCTGTCACGGTGCCAATCCTTCAGATACACCCTTCCGCCCCAGCCTTGGCCCTCATAGAGGTGCTGCTGGGATGAGCTGGAGTGAGTCTGGCTCACTGAATCAGCGTGTGACAGAAGCCTGAACCTCAGATAGGCCAAGCAGAACCCAAGAGCTGGCACAGAAGGGCAGATTACATGACCTCGAAGAACACACTCTTCAATTCAAGTCTTTCACCTGTGTGTGGACTTTACAGTCCTTTCGGCCCTTCCCTGATATGCTGGCTAGTTCTGACATAAACTAGAGACATCTGGGAAGAGGGACCCTTAATCAAGGAATTACCTTTAGAGATATGTCTATGGTGTGTCTTGGGAGGGCATTTTCTTGATGGATAAGGGCTAGCCCACTGTGGGCTGGACCACCTCTGGCAGGTGGTCCTGGAAGGCATAAGAAAGGTAGCTGGAGGTGAGCCCACAGGGCAAATAAGTGCCATTTCTTCTTTGGTTCCTGCCTTGGCTTCCGTCTGTGGACTGTGATCTGGAGGTATAACCCAAGTAAAACCTTTCCTTCCCAAGTTGCTTTTGGCCACAGTATTGATCGCAGCAACAGAAAGCAAACTTGGAGCCTTGAAAACAGAGTTTATCTTGCCCAAATGTGTTTTCTGCAGCTTGCAAAACTCTGTGTGTCATCTGTGATAGTTAATTTGATTGTAGACTTGAAGGGATGTAGGATCACTGTGGAAACAAACCTTTAGGCGTGTGGAGGATTCTCTAGATTATGTTCATTGACACAGAAGGTCCACCTAGAGTGTGGGTGGCACCATGCCATGGGCTGGGGTCCCAGACTGAAAGCTGCTCCTCTGTCTCTGTTTCCAACTGAAGACACAGTGATGGATCAGCTGCCCTCTTCTGCTGTGATACCTTCCTCAGCATCCAACCACGAGCCAGAATAAACCCTTCCTTCCTTGAGTTGCTTTTTTTCCCAGGCGTTTTGTTACAGCAAAGAGAAAAATAATGAATGTATCATCCATCACAACCTTGTAAGAGGCCCAAACACATCCTTTATCCTACTGAGTCCTCATGCACCCCAACCAGAGTTCATTTCTCCATAAGGTCATGTCACGTGATTACCCCTTCCTCCTGCAAATTGCTGCCTTTGGCACCTTCCCTTGGATCATGTCAAATACCCGCCTAGTCAACAGTCAACCCAATGTCTACAGTGTATTCATTTTAAAAGCCCCATTAGACTCTCCAATGTTCCTGAGCAGTTCACAAATTCCACTGCATAAACACTCACCAGGCCTAGACAGAAGCAGTGCCCAGTGTTAACTGGGACTGTAAGACCTTGAACTACACTTGGCCAGATCTGACACACTGCTAGTGTGTTGAACATCAATTTGCTAATTCAATAGTTTATTGGCATTGGATGGGCTTGAATTTGACCTGTGCCTCCCATGAGAAGCCTTCCTAAAGGTGACACCAGGGAAGGAGACATAAGTCTGTGGGAGGCAGCCTGAGTGTAGGAGGGAGAGAGCTGATTGCAGGCAGTAACTGCAATAAAAGGGCGACAGGGAAGCCATAAAGCTATCATCCAGTGGAGGAACAGGGACACGGCTTTCCACAAAGGGCAGGTGACCAAGGGACTGTTGCAGTTGCGGCCCAAGGGCCTTCAGCATATCAAGGTTGAGTATACCTGTACTTATCTGCAAAATGCCAGTTGGAACAGGTTGGCACAGGGAGGCACCTGGATGTGAGAACCACCCATATCCAGGCACCCATAGGGACTGCCACAGACTAGAGTGGCCTCCGCAGACTAGAGGGCTCTGCTGAAGGACTGAGGTCTCCTGGGAGCAGAGCGGTCTAGACTTTGGCAAGGCCCACATCACCTCCTTCGAGAAACTCTGTGGATAACGCAGCATGCAGGGCTCTTTCCAGAGACCTGGCTTCTCTAGAAGCATCTTGTGCTAGCACCCAGATCCTAACCATGGCCTCTTGGAGGCTACACTCAATCCTCAGTGACCCTAGGCTAGGGAGAGCCCTCCATGAGTCCATTTTCAGTACAGTTTATTAAGGTAAATGATAAGGCCAGAGGTGGGCAGGCTTTTCTTGACAAGGAGTAAATATGTGGGGCTTGGTAGGCCATACGATCTCACTCACAGCTCTGTCCCAAGTGTAGAAGAGGCCTCAGACAACACCTAATAAAGGAGGGGAGGGTACTGTGGGCTGAGAGAACACTGCAATGGACAGAGACATTTGAGTGTATGTTGTCTTCACTATCCCAAACCATTGTTCTGAGTTTTCAAACAGCTAAAAATATGAAAAGCATTCTTTGCTCACAGGCTGTGCAAAAACATGCAGTAATCTAGAGGCTGTGATATACTGTCCTCTGGTCTGAAGTATCAACAATGGCCTATTAGGGGAAATAAATAAAAGTCTTCCTTTGGGTACTTCCTGGTCTCTTAATGATCACTGAGTGTACAATGTTCTAATATTAGATCACTCTCATTCCCCCCAAGGAACACACACAGAGACACATACGCAGAGGACTATCTAACATGGGGTTCTCGTTCTGGACACAAAGATGTGAGGTGGAAAGGCTCTAGGTTGCCATGGTAACTGCAGATGTTCTTTTAAGGAGGTTGCTGCTGCTAAGCAAGAGAGAGAATGTCAGCAACTTGATTTGGAATGCTCTTCCCAGCCTCCTCCTACCATCTATCTCATCAAAGCTTATTAGACAGGGTGGAGACCGGAATCGAGCACGTGATCATAAGGCCAGACAAACAGCAAGGAAAGTGTTTCACATCAGCCTCGCTCCTCTTGAGCTGTTTCATCTTTAGCACATTAAAAAAATGATTTGTTGGTTTTCATATGTATGTATGTGTTGCCCGAATGTAAGTGCGCCACGTGTGTGCAGGGTCCCCGGAGTCCAGAAGCATTCATTGGATTTCCTGGAGCGGTAGTTACAGATGGTTGTGAGCTGCCATTTGGGCACTGGGAGTTGAATCTTGGTCCTCTGTCTGCTCAGCGAGTGCCCTCAACTGCTGAGCCATCTCTCCAGCCCCTCTAGTGCATTTTATTTGATCCACTTCTCAGGTCTCAGTTCCCTGGCTCCCAACAATGCCACAAAGGGTTGAAGCACCTTGCCAGGGGCAGGAGAGCTGAGGGAGCATCGGATGGTTGTTTACGTGGCAGAGATCAGAGCAAGGTATATATATTTTTAAAAATCTCAAATGAATTTGCTCATTTATTCAGTAAGTCAGTTTGAGTACAGCAAATCATAGGCCTTGCGACATAAAGATGAGGAAGAAATAGCTGTGTTCCTCCTCCAGGTGCTGCCACTGTCTGTTCTCCAGGCGCCCTTGCCTTGACTTCCCCGAGAGAGCTCTGTAAGAAAGGTTCTCAGAAAGAAAGATCCTGGATGGATCAAATACCCTGTGGAACAAAAAGCCTTGGACCAAGTCTCTTCTTACGCCCTCAGCCTTGACCAACTCCCAGTACAGAGACAGCTCTTCCAGTCTAGTGAGGGAGCTAATCTCTCCCTCTCTTACACACAATCTGCATTTAATTTTTTTTTTAGTATTATTTGCTTATTTGAGAAAGCATCTTTTTTTTTTTTTTTTTTTGGTTTTTCAAGACAGGGTCTCTCTATGGCTTTGAAGCCTGTCCTGGAACTAGCTCTTGTAGACCAGGTTGGGCTCGAACTCACAGAGATCCACCTGCTTCTGCCTCCCGAGTGCTGGGATTAAAGGTGTGCGCCACCACCACCTGGCCGTTGAGAAAGCATCTTGCTGTATAACTCAACCTGGCTTGGAACTCACTATACATCCCAGGGTGGGCTCCTAGTGATGCCCTGCCCCCGTCTCAGCTTGAGGATCAAGCATGAGCATCACAGGCCTTTACCATCATTATGCCTGGTTGTGTTGAGAATACTCATGTATCTTTTAACAATGTGTAATTACTGATGTTAGCGGTGTACAATAGAGCCCTAGAATGTTGTTTTTGCTCATGTGTGACTGAATTTAATGCCCTCTGGTCCATCTCTCCCTGCTGGCACCCCCGACCTCAGCCCCTCCAGCCTCTACTAACCTCCATCTCTCAGTTTGAGACACAATCTATTCTCTTTCTGCTTTCTTTTTCAAACAGGGCTTCTTGTAGTCTAGGCTGGCCTCCAACTCTCTAGGGAGATAAGGATAACCCTAAATTCTGATCCTTCTGCCTCTGCCTTCCAAGCACTAGGCCTATAAGTGAGCACCATGCCCCAGGTTTATGCAGTGCTCGGCATCAAAGTCCAGGGCATCGTGCCTGCTCTCTGCCAACCGAGCTACATTCTCAGCCTGCACAAGCAAAGTTCTGGGATAGGATTTAGTGTCAGGGTCCATTGGGAAACCCCACGAGGCTCCAGGCCCACTGCACAGGGTTTAGGGACTGAGGGAATGGGCACACCAAGCTGTGTAAGTGCCACCACATTAGGTGGTCCTGCCATCCTCCTAGGCGGAGCTGCCCTCAGCCTGAGGCTTGCAGTACTGTAGGCCCTGGCACAGCTGGAATCTGTCCCCAGATGCTGGCCTCTCCTTTGGGAAAACGTGCTGGGAAAAAGCAAGTGCCACAAGAGTGTGCGAGGTGAAAGCAACCTCTGCCTCCCTTCTTGGGTGGGGGCCAACCCCCCTAGGTGGGGGCTACCCCCTTGCTCAGGTGGGCTTGAAGCGACTGGCTCTGCAGAGGGGAGGCCGTGTGAACTTGACTTTAGTTATTTGCAATATCTCAGGTGGCCTTTTCCCGCAAGTCCACAAGTTATAGCTGGGACACAGCTTGAAGTTTGTCACCTGCCCTTTTTAAATGTGTTTTCGAGGTGAGCCCCGACTGTCTAAATTTCAGAGTCCAAGGACTTTCTGGTGAGGTCCCTCAGGGATGACTAAAATTGTACCTCACAAATCTCCCCAGGGAAGTGACCACCTTCCCTCTCTCTCGCTCCCTCTCTCCCCGCTCACCCCCATCCAGAGTGCCATATGTCCCCTTTTCTGTCACCCCTCTGAGAATGAGTGGTGCTCTGGCCTTTTTTCGGGAGGAGCACTCTACCTGGTTTCTACAGTTTCCTCCCTCAGCTCAACATGGTTTTTGTTTGACAGTTAGACTTAGGAGCTAATGCTTTTGAGTGGGATTCAAATGGCTTCTTTGGCTCCTATGGATCCTGTCCTCTTATGTGAAACATGAGACCCTTTCCCATTTGGGGATTTGCAGCCTGGCTGCCCCAAGTCTACACAGCTCTTCCACTTAAAAGCCTCCCTGCCAATATTTACTGCTAGAGCTACTGCTTGCCCAGAAGCTACAGTCTGCCGCATCTTCTGGGAAATGGAATTTATGTCTCCAGGCGGCAGAGGGGATGACGTCACCAAAGCCTTGTGCTCATCACTGTAAGATCCGGCTACTGGGGTGATGGCTAAGATAGGATGGGCAGGGTGGATCTGCATAAACCCTGCAGCAGAGGGGGTGACGTCACCAAGCCCTGCTCTCATCCCTGTTAGACACAACTGTGGGGGTGGTGGCTAAGGTAGGACAGGGCAGCGTGGGTCTGCATAGACAAATCCTGCTCTGAGGGCCTCTTCCTTAGCTCCTCTTCCTGCACCACGCCTTCCCCCACTCACGCTGAATCTCTGAAAATTAACACCTTCCAGATTAGTATTGAGAGTCTGGGCTCAATGGTGGTGGGAAGATGGCTAGGCAAGGGGTGGGTGGTGTCCACACAGAAGGGAACAATGATGCCTTTTCTCTGGGGAGAGTGAGCTGCAGGTGAGCTGCCTAAGGCGCCTTGAGGCTGAGTCTGGTGAATGCCTAGCAAAGCTCAGGCTATGGCCAACTGACTCTTCCCTGTGAAGCACTATGTCCCCCACTGGGGGGGGGGAGTGTCAGATGCTAGGCAAATGCAGCACCCACCTGTAGTCACTCTCCTATCTGCATTCTGTGATAGTCACCCCCAGGCTCCAACCCAAGCTGCCCAAGACAGAGAGGCAGAAAGTGCTGCGTGCATTTGGTCCCACCCGCTGTCTTCTATGTCCCCTATTTTGTCAGCTTTCCTCCAGCTATTTCCTCTGAGAGGCACTGGGATCCTCTGTCTGCTCACCTCACCCTCCACATGCCTCCACAGCCACACGGGTCCACAAACGCAGAAGGGTCCCACGATTACTTGACACCCCCCCCCCGATGGTTTGAAACTCTTTATGCTTGCACATAGGATTCTGCATTCTCAGTTTGCCCTTGGCCTTGCAAACAATGTGGTTGATGCTATTAGAGTCTTTCTGACACACAACTTCTGCTCACAGACATCCCCTCCCCCACAATGCCCATCCCTCCTCTTCAACAGAATCCCAGTGTCTCCAGCTACCCTTCGGGACCTCTAGCAACAAGGAGAAGCGCAGAGAATAGCTAAACTGCCTGGTTAAAACAGCGATAAACACTCAAGACATTGATTGGGAATTGATCCAGAGATGACCCAAGTCCTGTCAAAGGAATTAACTAAAAGCATATTCCGGGAAACCTTTGGCATTTCTACAGAAAATAGGCAGACCTGGCTAGCTTGCTCCTTACCCTCTTGTCCCTCCCCGGTCCTTCTGCTGTGGCTATCAGCACAATTACTGGAGGCCCAGCAGCCCTTTTATAACACAGGGAGCCAATCCTACGTGCTGTGAATGGAAAGAAAGAGAAGGAGGTATTTCTCTAGTAGCCATGCTGAACTTCCTGCCGTGTACCCGAGGATGCAACGTGAAAACCTCTTGTTATTTTAAGTGTTGCTTTGACAGTTTTCTTTCTTTGCAATCGAGTGCTTTGTGACTGCTCTGACTCCCAGTTTATTTAGTGCAAGGCTGCCCTGCCCTCTGCTTACAACACTCTTAGCGATGAGCACATCTCCTGTTCCTCCTGTTCGCGCTCATCTGCCCAGTCCTACAGGACACACTGGAAACATGAGAGTGCTGTATTCTTTCCTAGGTCACCAGATGTGTCGGGCTACATGAACTGGGGCTCTCCCTGTCACTCAGGCTGTCTGACCCACGCAGCCTTACTTGGATGTCCCTGGCAATCCAATAAGCTAGTCCTCCTGGAAAGAGAGGAAAAAAAAAAAAGACACAGGCTTACCTGCCTGAGTCAATGAGAAATCCTCACCATGCTCCCGGTCAGGCCGTGAGAAGACAGATGGGTGTGTGTGTGTGTGTATGGGGTGGGGGGGTGCCTTTTCCTGTTCACAAGCTAGCTCCGTCATTGTCTCCCCAAATCAACTACTTAGATCCTAGGAGACTAGGCAGAAGGAAGCTGCCCTGTTGAGCCTTGCTCTATGGGAGAACTTTCTGTGATTTCCTGTAAAACATGCAGAAAGATCTCCGGAGGCTTGGCTATTGAATGACAGTCTTAGCCATGTCTCCCTCACCATGGGGCGGTGGGAGAGCCCCTGGGCAGTGTGTGTCACATTCCTCTAGGCTACCAGGGAGGGATACCTGCTGTGGTTGAGAATAGCATCGCTGAAAGTGTGCTTCACTCAGGACTAATGTACAATGAAGGGGTTTAAAATAAAACAGCACTACCCAGTTGCAGCGGTTTGAACGCGAATGTTCCCAATAGGCTCGTGTCTTGGAACGCGTGGTCCTCAGTTGGTGCTGTTTGAGTAGGAGGTGTGGTCTTGCTGGAGGAAACATGTCCCTGGGGGGGCAGGCTTTGAGATTTTAAAACATTGTGCCATCTCCAGTTTGCTTTCCGTTTCCTGCTAGCGGTTCAAGATGTGAGCTCTCATCTTCCTCCCCCAACCGCCATGCTTGCTTGTTGCGTGCTTCCCCAACATGACAAACTCTACCCCTCTAGAACGGTAAGCCAAATAAACCCTTCCTTCTCTAAGTAGGGGTGGTGCTACACACCTGTGTGATAGTCAGCCTTGACTGTCGATGAGTGGGGATTTAGGGTTACCATGGAAACAAACCCCTGGACACGTGTGTAATGAGGAGTTTCTATATTAATTGGGGTGGGCAGGCCCACCTTGATGTGGGTGGCAACATTCCATGGGCTGAGGTCCTGAACTGAGTAAAAAGGAAGGAGTGAGCTGGGCACCAGCCTCCATCTCTCTGCTTCCTGTTCGTGGACTCAGTGTGACCTGCTACCCTGAGCTTCTCCCGCCGTGCCTCCCCGTCCATGACAGACTGGAGCCTCAGAGTACAAGCCCCAACAAACTCTTCCTTCCTTGCATTGCTTCTGTGAGGAGCTCTCATGCTGCATCAAGACAAGTAACTAATGCACACATGTAGTCCCAGCATTCAGGAAGCCAAGGTAGGGAGCTGATGGGCTTCAGGCCAGCCTTGGGGTACAGAGTGAAGCCCTATCTCCACAAACCAGTAGCTGAGGATGAAGCTCAGTGGTAGAGCCCTTGCTTAGCATGCATAAGTTCCTGGGTTTGCATTCAATCATCACAAAAAAGAACAAGTAAATTAAAAAAAAAACCTGGCAATTCACTAATTTTGTGTATGAAATCATCGAGATATGTATTGCTTATTTAAGATAACAAAACATAGGGAGATAATTTCTGCTACCTGTGAAATTCAGTCTCAAGTGATCATTTTGCTGAGTATTTTTTTTTAAATTGCCAGGTTTGATGGCACACAGCTTTAATCCCAGCGCTCGGGAGACAGAAGCAGGTGGATCTCTGCGTTGTGGCCAGCCTGATCTACATAGTGAGTTACAGACCATTCATAGCAACACAATGAGACTTTGTCTTAAAAACAAAATACAAAGCAAAACAAAACCAACTTGATCGATTTTATGACTCTCTGTGTGTTCTATACACATATGTGTGTTTGTATATGTTTGTGGATGTATGAGCTCCATGCAGAGTCAGGGAGGGCTTTGGATGCCCTGTTCTACTACGCTCTGCTCTATTCCCTTCAGGTAGGGTTTATCATTGAACTTGGAGCTCACCATATTTTGGCTAAACTTGCTGGCCAGTGAATCCTAGCAGACTTGTGTCTGCCCATCCAGTCCCAGGATTACAAATGTGTGAGTGGGGTTGGAGAGATGGCCGAGCAGTAAAGAGCACTTGCTCTTGCAAGAGATCTAATTTTGGTTTCCAGCACCCACTGGCAGATTACAACATTCTGTGATGCCAGTTCCAGGGGATCCAATGCCCTCATCTGACCCCTGTGGGCACCAGACACACACTTGGCACACAAACATACATGTGGGCAGAACATCTATACACATAAAATAAAGAAGTGTGTGGGTGGCCATGGCTGGATCCGAACTCAGGTCTTTGTGCTTGCATGGCATATACTCTAACTCATGGAGCCATCTCCTTAGCCCTATTCTCAGATCTGGAACTGCAGGGATGAGAGACAAAGACCTGCCAGCCCAGAATGCAGAAGCTGAGAACAGCTGGCAACTTCAGGATCCACCATATGCACAAAACACTCCTCATTAAAAACACAAATGCCAAAAGACCCTTCAAATCATCTGTAAACCAAAATATTTTAAAATAAAAGTTAACATTTAAAAAACCCCTAAAGAACAAAATATGCAAATTTCAACTAACAGCATCAATGGCTTGTCCTTGCTTCCAAACTGAGACAGTAGGAACACTCATTAAAATGCTCCTGTTGTGGGCGCGGAACTTTCAGAAGCCACACTGAATTCTGCACCTCCAGAAGTGCCTTGTTTATCCAGTTATAGGACCAGATCTGTTATTCTTATCGATCATATTCTCAGGGTTTTGGTCAATGTAACACGCGCACATACACACACGCACGCACACATGCATGTATGAGCACACACAAAGTAAAAGAAAAATGAGGCAAAAATCTTGTAGAATTAGAAGTAAATCTATTATTTGTAAATAAGGTTGCAGACAGGGACCACTGAGGCAAGTCTTTACAGCATGGCTTTTTGTGACAGCTGACATCTCAGCTAAAAAAACAGGGACAATGAAAGTGACTCCTTCAAAGGGCAGTATTGACAAATGAGTTAATGTGTATAAAGTATTTAGATGCAGATCAGAGTCTACACAGTGCAGAGCTGTCCATTACAGACATCCACTCAGATGTGAGAAAAGCAAAAACTAAAAACAAAATTAATAGAATCAGCTGGCCACGGTGGCTCATGCCTTTTATCTCAGCAATCAGGAGACTGAGGCAGGAGGATTGTCACAAGTTCCAGGTCAGTCTAAGCAACTGAGACCCACTTCCAAAAATGTAATTAATTGAATCCCAGCACTTAGAAGGCAGAGTCGAAGTGATTTCTATGAATTTAAACCAACCTGAACTATACAGCAAGTTCCAAGACAGCCAAAGTTCCACAGTGAAACCCTGTCTCAAAAAGGAAAAAAAGAATTAGTCAATTTAAAATGGTTTTGGGGTGTACTCAGTTATAGCAGTCCCAGCACAAAAATAAATAAACAGAAATAAAGAATAATTTCAGAAAAAATTCATAGCTGTCTTGTATGCCAGCAATATCCAATTAATAACTATAATGCAACACAAGCTGATTTACATAAAATGATTGCTTGGTTCTATTGCTGAGATAAACACCATGACCAAAAGCAGCTTAGAAAGGAAAAGATTTATTCCACTTTTTATCTTACAGTTTACAGTCCATCATGACGAGAAGTCAGGGCAAGAGCTCAGGGCAGGAACTGGAGGCCATGGAGGAGTGATGCTTACTGGTTTGCTTCCCATGGCTTACTCACCCTACTTTTTACTACCCAGGACTACCTGCCCAGAAGTGGCACCACCCACAGTGAGCTGGGTCTTCCCTTATCAATCTTTAATCAAGAAGTATTAATCAAGAAAATGCCCCACTTGCTTATAGGCCAATTGGATGGAAACATTCTCTCAATTGAGGTCCCCTAGCTTGTGTCAACTTGACGAGGAACAGGACACCTAACAATTAATATCACTAGGAACCCAGTATACTTATTGGAGGATCAAACCAGGGACTTGAACATCCTAAGCAGGGACTCCGTGGCTGAACTGTCCGCTATCTTCAAACTAAATATGTCTAGCAAGATCTATGCAAGATCCATGTGAAAAAAACTCTACTTTTCTTGAGTAGAAAGAAAAAAATAATCTGACGAAATCAGATGACATAAATGCTTTCCATGGAAACAATACTGTAAAGAAAACACAGGCCACCCCACGTTAATCCATGCCTCATATAGTTCTGTCAAAATGACAATAGAAGTATGCCATCAGTTTAGGTTGGTTCTCAAAACTCATCTATGGGGCATGGATAGTATAAGAAAATCTTGTGCTGCCTGGTATCAAGTATATTACAAATTTATGGTAATTAAAACAGTGTGGTGCAGGCTCAGCAGCAGAGCAACTAAAAACAGACCCAACAGCATTCATGTATGGAAATCAGCTGTCAGCGATGGAACTCACATCCGCTGGTTGTCTTCCAGTCAAGACCAGCACTCGGGAAGTTAGCTCCCGTCTGTACATGATCCCTGGAAATAAATCCCTAATGAATTAGGAGCCTACTTGTAAAATAACAGCAGCAACAATAGAATTACTAGGAGAAATAAACATAGGAGACCCTAGTTTTCACCAGTGTATTATACAGCAACCTGCTCATAATTACTTCATTCTAAATAAATAAATAGATAAATCTAGAAGTGATTTCTAAATAAATGCCAAGGCATTCGAAGACATAGCAAGGCCAGCAAGAAGGTTCAGAGGCTAATGACCCTTGTGGCCAAGCCTGATGACCTGAGTATGGGACTTAGAAGCCACACACATGGTGGGAGGAGAGTACCAACTCCTGCAAGCTGTTCTCTGACCCTCACAAGCATTGCACCTCACCCCACCAGATAAATGAAGAAATCAACAAATGCAAACATTGTAATAATAAATGATTGCTAGTGTATAATATGCAACACTTAATGATGTTGAAAGAAAGAAATCCACAAAGTTAATTTCTAAGGGACAGGTTGGGAGAAAACCCTTTTGACATTATCTGGTATTTGAAGGGCTGATACACAAACTTAAGTAAAGTATTCCTAGAGAATGATAAGAAAGAAGAAGCAATACAGAAAAAAATAGAGAAAGAAATATAAATGAACATATGAGAAGACCTCCACCCTCAGCAGTCAGAGACAAGGAAATGTCAAAGAAACCTTAGCGACCCAAGATTGACGGGTTGGTTTGTATGGATTCCTTCTGTCCTTCCTTCTTTCCTTCCTTCTTTCCTTCCTTCCTTCCTTCCTTCCTTCCTTCCTTCCTTCTTCCTTCCTTCCTTCCTTTATTTCTTTTCTTCTTTATTTGTTTGTTTGTTGGTTGGTGATATAGATATGAATAATTTGCATTGGTATGGATTTTGCTTTATTGATATAAATTTTTAGGTCAGTCTTGTTATATGTATATGTATTTCTGATCTTGATTAAGATATTGTGATTGTGTAGTACATTTAAAAATGTAATGTATAGGGGGCTGGAGAGATGGCTCAGTGGTTAAGAGCATTGCCTGCCCTTCCAAAGGTCCTGAGTTCAATTCCCAGCAACCACATGGTGGCTCACAACCATCTGAAATGAGGTCTGGTGCCCTCTGCTGGCCTTCACACAGACAGAATACTGTATACATAATAAATAAATAAATATTAAAGAAAAAAATGTAATGTATAATTAAGAAATATAGGTTAATAGATAATCTCTATAATAGTCAAGTTTATAGTCATGTTAGATTTTCTAGATGTGCATAGATATATTTCAGACAGGTATTCTTCATATCTTTCAAAGACTACAAAATATGACATTTAAAATGTTTTAATAACTTAGGGCTTTTCATGACAATGAGACACGTCTGCTCCTGGTAGCACCAATCTACTTCAAGAGGAAGATGGGCATCAAAGAGGCTCCTTATGGAGCTGATTAGCCATTTGGGCAAGAAACTGCTCTTGCCTGGACTGTTACATAAACTGGACACAAAGAATCCACCGAGAGAGGACTGCTGAACTTGCCTAAAGGTGAGATGATCCTTCAGGGTTCCTGATTCATAAAAGAGTCTGCGAGACATTCTACAGGATACAAAAAAAGTGACTAAATTGTCTTTAAAATTTCCTGCTTCATGAAAAACTCTGCTGGATACTATGGGCCTGTAGGCTAAAGATGGATGCCTCAACAGTACAGAATAACTTTGGGTGACTGTCCAGGCAGCGAGATGTCTCTGTCATTTCTAGAGTTTTGAATGCTGCTTACAATGTACTTCCTGTTTACTTATGTAATATTATATCCTTCTGGAGTCTTTGATGGAATTAAAAAATAAATAGTTATAGTTTTCCATTGTTATGATAAAAGATAAAATAGATCTAAATATTGTAACTGTAATTCTTGCTTGATAACTATTTTGTTATATGTAATTTTACTATGTTAAAGTTAAAGCCTTCCTTTTTGTTTAAACAGAAAAAGAGGAAATGGTGTAGGAGGGTCTTCTGTCTATGTGCTGCTTTCATTGGTTTATTAAAGAAACTGCCTTGGCCTTTTGATAGGGCAGCACTTAGGTAGGCAGAGTAGACAGAACTGAATGCTGGGAAGAAGAGCAGATGGAGCGCCACCATGGAGCTGCCAGGTCAGACATGCTAAATCTTTCCTGGTAAGCCACAACCTCGTGGTGACATACAGATTATTAGAAATGGGTTGAATCAAGATGTGAGAGTTAGCCAATAAGAGGCTAAAACTAATGGGCCAGGCAGTGTTTAAATGAATAAAATTTCTGCCTGATTATTTTGGGTGTAAGCTAGCTGGGACGAAAAGCAGGCCCTCTCATTCCTGTTACAGGTTGGTTAGTTGTTTTTTTTTTTTTGTTTTGTTTTGTTGTTTTTTTTTGAGAAAAGGTTTCTCTGTGTGCCTTTGGCTGTCCTAGAGCTAGCTTTGTAGGCCAGGCTGGCCTCAAACTCAGAGATCTTCCTAGTGCTATGATTAAAGGCATGCACCACCACTGCCCAGCTTGTTTGGGCATTTTTAAAGATAAAGTCTCACTCTGTAGTTCAGGCTGGCCTGAACATCACTACATAGGGCAAGCTGGCCATGAACCCCTATCTCAGCCTTTCAAACACTGAGATTCCAGGTGTGAACCTCTACACCCGGCTCGAAGGTTCATTTTGACTGAGGGCAAAGGGAGACAACCTTCTCCAGTGTGGCCAGGAATTGAACTTGCTGTGGCCCAAGAGACAGAAGCAAGGGATTTGCCTGTGTCTGTCCAGATGAAAAAGTGTATAACCTTTCACCTGAAGAGCTCTCCTTACAGAAGTCTGATGGCTGAACAAACATGCGTTTGTGCGCAAACAAATGGCTTGACCAGAAAAAATGCTTAAGATGTTTGGAAACTGGAAATCATCCAAACACCCATCAACAGGAGGGATGTGTAACTGACAATGATTCTCTTGCCCTGGCAGATAATCGTGGGATTAAAGACAATGAAGCCATGTGTGTGCTGACATCGAAAACCAAAACGTCTTGAAAGTAAATATAACAAATTGTAGAAAAATTACTCTTACTCTTATTTGCTCTGCTTTTTCTCAGTGTTTTCTTGGTTCTTATAATGATGTTGACACACATGATGGCTTGAATGTCCTTGTTAAATGAATATGGGTAAAATCACCCATTTATTGAACAAACTCACAGCCAACTATAAACTCCTTCACATAAACACGCCTCGGTCTTTACCTCATGTTTGGAGAAGCAGTAACATTGAGCTGGAAGCTGGATGGTCTCCTATAGATTATAGCTTTGACTAGGTCATTTATCTTCTCTAAGAATCATGTCCCTCCTGAACATAGGAATTCGCAGCATTTGAGGCAGTACACACAAGCCTTGGGCAAGCACAAGCCAGACCAGCATGGAGAGGGGAAATGAGCACAAAATCCCACCCCCACTAAGGAGCTGTTGGTGATTGACAGCTCCTGGGAGAGGAGCGGTTGGGTTTTGTTAATGGTGTGGCTCCTGGTGGGCTGACCACACTCAAATGGAAGGCCACACATCCAAAAGAACATGGACAACACCTGATTTTTCTTTGAAATCAGGACCAAACCTAGATGGGTAGGGAAGTGGAGGTGGATCTTGGAGGAGGAGGGGAGGTAGTGATATTATCAAAATACATTGTACAAAATTTTCAAAGAGCTAATTTTAAAATTCATAGAAAAAACTGTATGGCTCATCAACAGCTAAGGATAATAAGCTATCCCACTCGCGGGGGTTACTGTGTCACCTCTCAGGAACATCTGAGTCATCCCGTGTTCATGACACACTCAGGCAGATCTGTGCTGTTATTCTTGGGTTTCCTATTCTTTCCCTGTAAGCTCAGGCTTCCTAAGAGCTCTCTGCTCTGAAGTTGGAGATAGCAAATCTGTAGTTGTTGGAGGTGTGGTTGAGCCCGGGCTCCTCTGTGGTTGCTCTTGCAAGGCAGTGACCCATGGATGGAGCCTTAGCTGTCTTCACCCTGACCTACTTTTTCTTCCCAAGCCCCATTTTTGAACCTGCTATGTGAGAAGGGCATAGAAGGGAATTATGATTCATACATATTTAATAAGCCCCCATACATACAATGAGGCACACTTCCAGCCTGTGTGGAACTTATAGCTGGCTGACAGTGAATGAGGATTAACAGGCAATTCCATAAGGCATGTTTAGTGCCATGAAGAGGTAGGGGAGGCAAGAAGTTGAGAGCGCACCCAGAAGAGCTTCTTGCCTAGCTTGGGAAGTCGAGGACAAAAGGACCAACCTAAGGCTTAAGAGTAGGTGAAAGCTAAAGAGGAAGAAGCTGGAGAGATGGATCTGTGGTTCAGAGCACTAAGTGCTCTTACAGGGAACTCAGGTTCGCTTTCCATCACCCACATGTCTGCAGCTCTAGTGTCTGTAGCTCTAGTTCCAGGGAATTGGATACCCTCTTCCAGCCTCCTCAGGCACCAAACACACACGGTGCATACACGTATTGACAGACAGAACACTCATAAGCATAAATCATTTAAAAAAAGAGAAAGAAAGAAAGAAAGAGCTGAAGAGGCAGGGAGGTGAAGGAGAAGATGCTCCAGGTAGAAACAGTGGTTTGAAAGGATCATTTGAGAATGTGAATAGATTCAGGATGGCTGGAGTTCTCAAGAAAGAAAGCTGGCAAAGCAGGCAGGGGCAGGCGGTGAAGGGCTTCAGGGACCTAAGGAGATAAGAATTCTTCTCAATAGCAATGAGAAGCCTTTGAAGCAGGCAAATGGCTTCTAAAGAATTCCAGCTATTCTTTGAGGGACATGTGGTAGGATTGTATTCAGAAAGTCCAATAATAGGCTAGAGATGGCAGTGGCCTGGTTTGGGAGATGTGGGGGGATGTGGTTTGGGACAGTGGGGGGATGTTTGTGCATTTTGTAAAGTTTGGATAGGTACACTCAACTGGATTTAGTACCCGATGAGATGTGGGAGGTGAGAGGGCAGAACCACGGATAGTATTCATATTCATGACTTGCTCACTGCCTTTTCTCAATGCGTTAATTTTGTATCCAGCAACCTGCTGAGCATTCTGGCACTTCTAATGCTTAACTATCCATGTACTTGGTTTCGGTATTATATGGATAACAAATAAGGATGGTTGAGACTCTCCTGTTCAGCTTTTTTTGTTGGATGTGTGTGTGTTTGTATATGTGTGAAAATGCATGTGTGCACGTGCACATGTTGTATGTTCATGTGGAGGCCAAATGTCAGCATCAGATAGCTTCCTCAATTGCTCTCAGTCTTATTCTTGAGACAGTGTCTCTCCCTGAACCTGGGGCCCACCAGTTCAGCTGGCCAGTAAGCACCGGGCATCCTCCAGTCTCCATCTTCCCAGGCCCTGGGATTACAGGTGTGTATCCCCACACCTGGCTTTTCATGCGACGTGCTAGAGTACACCTAAACCACTAAGCCGTCTCCCCAGCCCTCCTGCTTAGTTTGATTGAAGCACAATCAAGCAACATCTGGCAGAGGAATAAAACAAAGCAAAACAAAAACAAACAAACCAGCAAAACTAACAAGAAGACTGCTTGTCATTTCTTCTTCTTCTTTTTTTTAAAGATTTATTTATTATGTATTCAACATTCTGCCTCCATGTATGCCCGCACTCCAGAAGAGGGCACCAGATCTCATTACAGGTGGTTGTGAGCCACCATGTGGTTGCTGGGAATTGAACTCAGGACCTCTGGAAGAGCAGGCAATGCACTTAACCACTGAGCCATCTCTCCAGCCCCAATTGCTCGGCATTTCAAGCAGAGAAGTGGGGGAGCGGGAACCCAGTGCTTACAAAGCTATTAGCAGGGCGAGAGTGGTGAGAGCTGGGGGCACTAATGCTCACTTTAGGTGTGCCCCTTCCCGCACCTGTGCCCGGGAGCTGCCACTGATGCACCCAGCTGCCCTATAGCAGAGAAGGGGGTGGGGAGGGATGCAGTAGAACAGTGTAAATTCTCCTGAGGTCACTGCCAGAGACAGGGTAGGGACACGGGGTGCTTTCTCCTCCCTTATGTTTCCACACAGGAAGCAGGTCCATCTCATCAACAGGTGTTAATAGTGCCCAAAAGTATGAAGGTAATGGGCTCTGTGGCTCCCAGGCTCCTAGAGAATCCTGTGATAAAAGGCCTGAACGAGAGGAACAAAGGGAGACCTCAAAATGGGACTGGAGACGTGGTTCAGCGATTGAGAGTGCTAGTGTTTCTTCAGAGGACCCAGGTTCGGTTCCCTGATGGCTTACAACCCTCTATGGCTCCAGTTCCAAGGGGACCTGATGCCCTCTGGCCTCCATGGGCACCTGCACACACATAGTACACGGAAACTCATGTAGACACACAAACATATGCATAATGAGTACACGACCAAGAAGCTAAACAAAGAAGCCTCTTTTTAAAAGAAAAGGAAAAAACAACCAGTGAAAAGGTATGAATTTTTCCTTTAATTTCCCCTTTTATGCTTCTGGTCCGAGGACTAGGCCCAGGGACTTGTGTGTGTTAGGCAAGTAAGTATCTACTACAGTGACCGCATCCCCACACCTCGTCCTTGTGTGCTGTGGCACTGGCAGTCCTTAAAATAAAACTCACAGGCCAAATTTCAGTTGCCTCCATCAAATCAGAACAATACAAAGATCACTTCCATTGCCGGGAAGATACAACTCACTGTGTATTGCTGACAGCAGCTTTGAAGATGGGGAGCAGAGGAGTTTTCACTAATAATCGTTCATATGGAACCAGAGAACTATGGAGTTTGAAGTGTTCTTAGAGATCCATTTCCTTAAGGTTAAGAATTTCCCATGATTCTTTAACCCTGAAAAGACTAGTTAGTGAGCTCATCTAGCAAATTCTTCAGGCCAGGAAACCCTCTACAGCGGAGCTTAGCATGCTGCGGAGAGCTCAGCACTTCTGCACTGCTGTAACACTGGAGCAAGCGGCAAGACAAGCTTTTGCTTCCTTTGTGCTGGCTCAGCATCCAGTCCTGACTTGTTTACTCTCACCAAAGCTGGGGACTTAAGTCGCTTCCCTGCTTTCTTCGCTTTGACTATTGGCCAGTCTGACCTGGGAAAGGAAAGCAGGAACCTCTTGGGGTCTCTGTGGCAGCACAGGGGTGCAAGCGTCTCACCTGCTTACTCCTTTCTTGCCTGGAGGGGGGCAGTGTTGGCTGCACCAACGTTGGCCGCCTTTCAAAGGCTAGGAGCTGCACAGAGCTGCTGGCCCTCATCCTGCTGAGTCGCCAGCCATCGCCAGCACCATCCACCTCTGCCTTCTGGTGATGCCAGACAGACAGACTTCTCTTTGTTTGGGCACTGAATGCCTCTGCCTGCTCTTAAGTGCTTTTCTAATATTTGTTTTATTCTAACTGCAGGAGTTTTCTAAGGTCATCGCCCGGATCAGGAAAGACAGCTCTATAGCCATCAGGTACATCTGTGGACACCAATACAGAACAGTTCCAAGTTTAGTGTGGCAGCCTTTCCTCACTAAGTCAATCTGCAATTCAATGAATACAAGCATTTACTAATGAGGGGACCAGTTGTTGCTGCCGGCTCCTGCCACCTCACAGGTCACCACCGTGTTTAGTGACTTGGTTCTTTCTCACACAGGAAGGGCCATAGCTGGAAGGGTTTGTTCACCCTGCAGTTTCACGTCTGAAAGCTGGAAGATGAATGTCAAGGGAGCACAGCATCAGTGCACAGAGCCTGCTCTCCGCAATTGCAGATTTCTAGGTACATACCGGAAATCTCAACACTCAGGTTGTTGAGCCAGGATGTGAGTTCACCGCAAGAGCGTAATATGCAATGAAACTCTATCTCAGAAAACAGAAACAAAAACAAGAGTCTGGAGAAATGGCTCAGAGGTTCAGAGCACTTGCTGTTCTTCTAGAGGACCGGAGTTCAGTTGGCAGCATCATGTCCATGACTTGGCTTAACTCAAGCACCAGGGGCTTCAATGCCCTCTTCTGCACCTGCACTCTTGCCCACAAACACACACACACACACACACACACACACAATTTTAAAAAGAAAAAAACTTAAACAAGCAAAATTTTATTCTCATTTTTTATCTGTACCTAGCATGTCTAGCTTGAAGGTAGCAAGTCATCAAAGAGGCTCTTCAACATAGTAAATGTTCACTATTCGGAGGAAAACACAGCTTAATCAGAGTCTGGATCTTGGAGGCCAACTCTGTGAACTCAAATCCTGGGATGCTGGCACACCAGTTGAGCACCCTGTTCTGGGGTTCTCATCCACGAAATGAGCCCATGAGTGGTACCCACTGTGCAAGGTTGTCAAGTGGGTGAAATTTGTCGGTACAGACAAGGGATCAGAACCAGGGTGCTGCTGGCCATGGGATAACTACTGTAAGCAGTCATGACATGAGTGATAGATGTCCCTCGTCCCCATGGCTGGTCTCTGTCAGATGCTTACTCAAGATAAAAAAAAGTACAATTAATTTCCCTGAAACACCAAATCCAGATTTTATATTTAATTCTTTGCTGATCAGTAACGTAGAATTACCCCAGATTTGTTAATCTGACAGGGTAAACTTTTATTTATTATGTATGCAGTGTTCTGCCAGCATGTATCCCTGCAGGCCAGAAGAGGGCACCAGATCTCATTACAGATGGTTTTAAGCCACCATGTGGTTACTGGGAATTGAACTCGGGACTTCTGGAAGAGCAGCCAGTGCTCTTAACCTCTGAGCCATCTCTCCAGCCCCTGACAGGCTAAACTTGCCTAACCTCCAAGGGGAAGAGTGAAGCACCCAGATCTGAGAACTTATAAAGCCATTCCCAGTGCCACATTTTACAAGACTGGTCCTCTTGTTAATTTAAAAAACTTATTATTATTGTATTTTCACCACACAAAATGTTTAACAAAAGCTAATTTTATTCGGCTTTTTATTTCATTGGGCCTCTGAGTTCTATATTTAATTCATGTATATGATCTTATATAAATAAGCATGGGAGGGCTTCATTAAAAAATAATAATAATAAAGCTGGCCATGGTGGCACATGCTTTTAATCCTAGCACTTGGTAGGCAGAAGTATGTGGATCTCTGTGAGTTTGAGCTTGGTCAACATAGTGAATCCAGGCAAGCCAAGCTACATAGTAAGGTCCATCTCAAAACACTAATAATAAATAAATAAAATAATAAGTAAAAGACCAATAGAGAAGAGCAACATTCTGAATCAACATTCACAAAACAGTTGGGATAAGAGTTAAATACACATAAGTAAGGAAAACCAGAAGTTTGGCTTACTATGGTCTTTGGTTTTAGCATGCAAACATTGGTCAAATAAAACATTTAACTGTGGTTATTGGATGTTATTTTGAGACAGGGTCTTTTGATATATCTCAGGTTGGCCTTGAATTCACAAACTTCTTGTCTTGACACCACCCCCGTGAGGTTTGCAGGGTTACTCCATAATGCCCAGCCAAATTATTTTTGAAGCATTTTGGATTATAAGGCAGACTGAATTTAAAGAAAATATCCATAGGTTTGTGAAGTAGTCCTGTAAAACTACAGAAGTCTATTGACTCAAGCTGAAAAATCATCAGGTAAATATCCCACAAGTACCTTCTAATACTTCAGTTTGGGGTCAGATGGGCTAAGCTGTGGGACCAGCTGGCTACCTAGCTTCATCATTCACCCAGTTGGAGTGGTTCTTTGTTCTGTGCCAGGCAGTCTCATCTCAAGAACAATAAAACTGGGCTGGAGAGATGGCTCAACAGTTAAGAGCATTGGCTGCTCTTCCAGAGGACCCAGGTTCAATTCCCAGCTCCCACACAGTGGCTCAGAACCATCTGAAGCTCCCATATGGTACCTTCCTCAGACTTCTGTGGTTAACAGTGGCCCCCTTGGTGCACATGTATACATGCAGGCAAAACACTTGTATAAATAAATAAACTTTCAAAAAAGATCAGTAAAACCAATTTTCCTTCAGAGTGATCATGGAAGGTAGTCCTATGACATGAAGCTAATTAATATATATTTTGCCAACAAATAACTCTCAACTTTGTTCAAAATGGTGCAAGCATTAAAAAAAACATGAAATGCTTGGCATGGCAGGACACACCTTCAATCCTAGTCCTTGGGAGGCAGAGTCATGTGAATCACCATGAATTCAAGGCCAGCCTGGTCTATGTAATGAGTTCCAGGTCAGTCAGAGGTACACAGTTAGACCCTGTCACAAAAACCAACCAACCAAACAACAGCAACAAAAAACAACCTCAGTGATACATTATAAATAACATTATGTTTACAAAGAGGGAAATTTCAGAGTTAAATAATTCACAATCTTAAGGACCCATCTTCCCAGCCATTTTCATTCTGTCAGCCATTTTCCCTCACAACCACAAAATGGCTGCCAGACGTCTGGTGATTATTTACCCCGAGCAAAGAAGTTCAAAAGTCAGAAAAGAGAATTCCATACTCCTTGGAGTTCTTTAAAAGCCTTAAAAGTCTTTTCCAGAAGCATCCACAGAAGAGCTATTCAATTCCATTATGCAGAATCGAGTTTCACGTTTCTTTGTAAATCAAGTCCCAGCAAAGAGAATCATATACCATGATTGGTCAAATATCGACGTACTAGGGTTGGAAATAGGGCCAGGACAGGAAAGTCCATGGCCTCACTGAGGAATGTGCTTGATGGAAAGAATGGGTTTTGGTGGCCAACTGTGATGGTTGGTTTTAACTGACAATTTGACCCAGTCTGGAATTATTCATGTGACCTGATTTGAATCTCTTTGAAGGCCTGCATTTTATCTCTGTAAAATAGAGCTATTAGGTTATTTCAAGAACCAAGAAGATGATGCCTAAGTTTGTTAGAAATTACATAGCACTGCAAATGTTGGCTGAGAAATCTAATTGCCAATAAATCCAAACAGCAGGATGGCCCTTGCTTCTTAATTGAGTTTACCTGTTTGAATTCAAGACAATGCACCCAGCGAGAACGTTTTTGAGAGTTCTGGGGATTCGAGCGATAGAAAACTCCACTGTGCGTCAGCAAATGCCATTCTCAGACTCATGGGCTGAGTCTTTTCAGCTCGTTGAAAAAATGATCACCAACTGGTTGACAAGAGTCGCTGTCCTGACCTCTGCTTCAGCCCTAGATCAGAGAGAGGTGACAGGTCTTCAAGAGCCTGCATGATGCTCTGGCCTCCAATCTATCAGCTATAGCCTTGCTCGTTGTTTTCTGTGCACATGAGTTTTAGATATGCTGCTTTGGATTGTTTTGTTTTGTTTTGTTTTGTGAGCTGCAGAGAGTTTCCTTTCCCTTGCATTTGCTTCCTTGTAGGCATTTGGATTTCATGTGCCCAGCTCATGAGCATCAGGGCAACTTGCACAGGATCTTGAGCCCTACTCTATTTCTTCTTCTGTACCAATCCCTGCCGTTTATGTGTGTGTGTGTGTGTGTGTGTGTGTGTGTGTGTGTGTGTGTGTGTGTGTGTGTGTGTGTGTGCGTGTGCATATGCATGCACATATGCACTGTGGTGAGCATATGGAAGTTAGAGGCCAACCCTCCAGAGTTGGATGCTTTTCCATCTTGTTTGAGACGGTCTCTTCACCCTTGCTTATGTTAAGCTAGCTGGCCTGTGATCCTGTCTCTGCCTCTGATCTCTTAGTAGGGCGTGCTTTTGCTACCGTATGGGTTCTGGGGACCCAAACTAAGGTCAGGGACCCAAACTAAGGTCATCAGACTGAGCAGCAAGCGATTTTCCACCAAACTCTCTCCCTGATCTCTACTTTTTTTCCCCCCTTTTTTAATTATGATGTTTTGGAGTCCATTCCGTTTGGAGAAGACGAATGTGGTTTATAAGGGACAAAGCCTTCCCCAGAGCTGCCTCATGTGTGACAGCCCAATCAGCTGACTTCTGATATCTCTCCCCTCAATTTTGGATAGGCTGTGAGGTATGGATGAAGGTAAAACGAGGTCATGGATAAAAGAGCCCTGAAATTCAGCTTGGAAATAAGAATTGTCTGTGGATCAGGTGTCTCCTGTGCAGATACTAACTGGTGTCTATAAATGACTTCATTTCACTTTGTGATGGTGTGGTCATGGTGACATTATTATTTACATGAGTGCCTTGAGTCTGGGACAGGATAACTGGCTGGCCTGAGATCAGACAACTTGGAAAAGCTGGAGAACACGGCCTTGAACCAAGTCTGTCTGGCTCCAGACTTACAGGCTTCTCACGCCAGCGCCATCCAGACACCACCCAAGCCAAAGGAGCCATCCTCAGCGAGAAGCTGACCAAGTTCGGGGATTAGAAACAATAGCATTCCGAGCATTGAAGGTTGTCAAAAGTTTGCAGGAGATTTTAGGCTCAAACATGCCCTTGATCCAGATGGGAGAATGGCATCCAGGCAGGAAACATCTTTGTCTGCAGATGACGGAACCAGGAGGACTTTGGCCAGGGACCTGGAGCTCAGGACACTAGCAGTGATGGCGCTCAGTGAACAACTGCACATTTTCCCAAGTGCTTCATGTTAAGTTTTCTGTTTATGCTTAGCCCAGAATGATCCCCCAGCCACCTGAGAGGGTAGGTGCCTCTGTTCTCCTTCCCTCTTTATGGGTAAGGACACCAAGGCACAAGGAAGTTTGCCCAAGGCGACAGAAAGGCAAGAACACAGCCATGGAACCATACACTTAACCCACGTGTTTCCTTCCCACTGCAGCTTATAGGAATCATGGGAGGGATGCACTAGTTTTCTTGTCATATTCTAGATTTAAAAAAATAACAGTGTAGTTTTAAAGATACCAATCCCAATTCCTGGGTTATAATGTTTGGTAAATATTGTTTACTTGGATCAGCGAGATGGCTCTGTGGGTAAAGGTGTTTGCTGCCAAGCCTGATGACCTGAGTTTGGTCCCTGGAACCCACTCAGAGGAAGGAAATTACTTCCACAAGGCATCCCTTGACTTCCACATGGGCTCTGTGGCAGCACCCCCTCAACATAATAAAATAAAATAAAAAATCTCACCCAATTTTTAGCCTTAAAATGACAGTGTAAAAGGCAGTGGAAGGAAGCAAGAATAAAGAAGAAGCAACAGAAAGTGGTGAGCTGCGTAACAGGGAGAGAATCCAACTTATAGTTCCTCATATGAACTATCCTATCTGAGAACTGGCTAAAGACAGAACGCAATAGAGCCCAAAGAGTTCTCCATGCAGAAACACCAAGACCAAAATCATCCTTGGTGGCAGGAACTTGGTTATTGACTTTGGCAATGCTCACTCCAATCTTTGTGCCAATAAAGTTATTAGAATTAAATCGAAAGAGGCAGATACATAAGAAAAGCTGAGATCAAGATGCTGAACCATTGAAATCAATGACCTGAAGTGCTGACTACCTGCCAAAGGCTCCATCAGCTTCGGGGAGAATACTTCAGTCTGGCGAGCAACCAGCCTCTGGGGAAGCTGCTCACCTGTGTTTAGAGAGACTTATAGATAGTTGGGCGCTGGCTGCTGTGGAGAAGAGAAGGAATGCCATCCTAGTTAGGACTGTGTCACCTTGGCGCAAGGTAGAGTCATTTGGGAAGAGAGAACACACCTGAGAAAATGCTTCCATAAGAGCTGCATGTGCACAAGCCTGTGGGCCATTTTCTTGATTAATAAGTGATGTGGGAGGGCCCAGATCACTGTGGGCAGTGCCACCCGTGGGCTGATGATCTCATAAGAGAACAAACTGAGCAAACCACGGGGAGCACGCCAGTAAGTCCCTTTCATCCATGGCTTCTGTCTCCAGGTTTCTGCCTTGTGTTCATGTCTTAACTTCCATCAGTGGACTGATTCTCAGGATATGAGAGCCAAATAATCCCTTTCTTCCCCAGGCTGCCTTTGGTCAGAGGGTTTTATCCCTACCTCATGGAAACTCTAAGACAGGCACCCCTCCCGCTACCAAGAATCAGACAAGCCAGGATCCATTGGGGTTGGGGACAAAAAAACGTTGATCATTTCATCATCTTCCCCTGGTGGCTTAAGGGAAAAGGAGGTGGAGAGGACCCAGTGTGACTCACAACCCATGGCAGGAAGAGAATGAAGCTTAATAAGCCAAGACGAGATTGGTGGGATGTTACCTTCTCTTCCCTGGCAGTTGGCCCCCTGGCACTATCATCCCCCAAATGGAAGGCAACCAGAGAAGCTGTGTCACTAGTCTACAAAGTTTCCCCATGTGTGCCAAACCCCATTCCATGTGGGGTGCAGGACAGCCACATAGAGAGGATGCTCAGGAAGCATCTTAATCAGCCGCCTCCCACCCTCCTCTGCTCTCTGTCACTCACCCACCACCCTAGAAGTAGCAAAAAATGTCATTCAAAGTTTGTGCCCAAACTGTTGTGAGAATAATGGGCACTGCGTAGATCTGAAGAATCTACGCAGCTCACCCCAAGGATGCGAACTTGGGGTGAGCTATGTTGTATGTGTCTTTGTTCTTTCTGGGTTTTTTGGACACAAGAGTGTTAAGGCAATCTAAGAACAAAGACAAGAACAAGAACATAGGAAGCTCTCCAGCAAGCCTACATTGTAACACAAAGTTCAAAGCTCTAACTTGCCCTGAGTTTTCAATTGATGTAAAATCTTCCAATCAAACCATAGTCCTGTAGTCTTGATCATAATCAGACTTTTCAAGGACTGATCATGTGAGTGATAAATATTGATACAAACAAAATAAAAGCATTGTGTCTTGGGGGGATAGAAACTCAGGGCTAGAGAATTCAGAATTAATGTTATACACACAAACTTTAATGCATAATGTATATTACATTTCCATGAGGTAACAACATGCTCAATCTAAGGAAAGAAAAGAGGATGAAGTGAAAAGATAACATGCAGAACACAAGAGGAATTCTTGGAAATCAAACACAAAGCAAGAGAAGTGAAAGGATTCAGTAGTAAGTCTCTCAGAGAGCAGAGAAATAAAGTCCTCTCTTTGACTCAGTGGGTAACAGTCCTTCCTGTCAAACCTGGCAACTCGAGTTTGGTCCTGGGACCTACTTGGTAGAGAGGAGAACTGAGTCCTGCAAACTGTCCTCTCATCTCCACATTCATGCTATGGCAAGTGTGGTCACACTTAAGTGTGCACACAATAAATCAGTAAATGGAATTTAATTGACAGTGAAATAGAAAATTAAAGACAAAATAAAATCATAACAGTAGTCTATGATACCAAATGTGTACATGATTCATGTTTGTAGAAAACAGATGTTCATTGATGAAATTATTTCAAAATATTTCCCAGAGATGGAGGGCAGACATTTTGACTCTAAAGAATACATCAAGCATTCAATATAACAAAATGAAAATAGATCCACATTAAGACTCCTCGCTGGGAAGTGTCACAAGGCAGTGTGGGGAGGATAAAGAGTCTACAAGAATGAAGAGAGCAAAAAGAGTCACATACAAAAGATCAGAAGTTAAGATACTACTGATCTTCCCAATAGCATCAGCGGAAGCCAAAGAAAAATTGGGACTCTGTATTCAAAGTTCTGGAAGAAAATGCTCTCCATTCTAAAATTCTATACCTAATAAGAATGACCCTCATAGGCTCATATATTTTAATGCTTGGCTACCAGGGAATTCTTTAAAAGGATTAGAATTAGGAGGTGTGGCCATGTTGGAATAGGTGTGGCCTTATTGGAGGAAGTGTGTCACAGGGTATGGGCTTTGAAGTTTCATACCAGGCCCAGTCTGTCTGTCTGTCTGTCTATCTGTCTTTCTCTCTCTGTGTGTGTGTGTGCTTGTGTGTGTGTGTGTGTGTGTGTGTGTGTGTGTGCGTGTGGCGGGATGGGGGTGGTTAGGCTGGCTGGACAGCAAGCTCCAGAGACCTGCCTGCCTGCGTCCGTGAGCTGGGGTTAGATGTGCCCCCATTGTGCCCAGCTATCTGCATGGCACTGGAGCCCAGGCTCTCACCTTGCACTTTACCGAGTGCACCATCTCCCCAGTCACCTCCTGTCACCTTGTTTGACCTCTAGGTACCTATGGGGCTTGTGTGAGAGGAGCCCTCAAGGAGTTTTAGAAGAACATCATTCCCTTGTGTAGCCGGCTGTTCTTGGGGGGCACCTTTTAAAGACAGGTTCATTTGCCAAAGTGCCACCTACCTTGGTGCCCTACTGCCTAGTAAAGACACTTGCAGCCATGTATGCGATTCCTTAACTCTCCCCTAGGCAGGTGGGTTCTTCCCATCCACATCTTCTGAACCACAATCTCAGAGGACAGAGGCCATGTCTATGATTATTTTTAACACCCCACCTCAGCCATGCCTCATGCAGGGTTGCTGGCTACTGTGTACTTAAGAATGAACAAAATGAGTGAGTAATGGGTTCCTGTCGCCACCTAAGACAAGGCACACGCATTGTGTTGTTAGAGTATGGCATTTGCACTAGTTCTAAGGAAAAATCTCATCTATCGTATGAGTAGTAAAATCTCATGAATCTGTGTGAGCAGGTGGAGCCTTTCAAAATAAATAATAATCATAAATTACAGAATCATTTTTAAGGAAGCAAACTTGTTTTATGTTTATGAGAACGTAACCATAGCCAAAACTAGATAGACCAACAAAATGATCAATACAATGGAAGCCTGTGGTTAGAGGCTGTGTGCTCACATAATGATGGTTAGCATATTACCTGACATTCCTGAAATATCCACGGCTCCTGAGAGCAGTTGCGCTCCTTGGAGCATTAAACATTCTTTTTAGATTTTATTTTATTGAAACAGCTGAGCTGGAGTGTTTAATCTTCCATTCTGCAAGCATCTGCATTGGTACAGAAATTTTGCCAGCATTTATTGAAATTGAGTAAATGTCTACCCCCTGACCTTCAATAATACTCTGAGGCACACGCCAACAGAGTGAGTGCTGTCCCTCCGGTGGACACATACAACCATATCCCTTCACCATTCCTAATGGCCCCACACTAGGAAAAAGTCCTAGTATGTATTAATAAGTAGAAACACTGGTCTATTTACACTTTGAAATAGTTCGTAATAAGGAAAACAGAACTTAGCCAACCATTGCATGCTACAAGAAACATTGTTAAGACCAGGATGGGATACTGACTTGGTGAGGTAATGAGAGACGCTGGTAAGGCATGGCAATCCATCTGGACAGTCGAGTTCACTGGTGCTGCACGCACGGACACATGCAAAATTCAAGCTGCCTGGTTTTCGTGTCCCTCACTTCAGCAGTTGAACCTCAGCTAAATGGTTTTACACTGCAGTGCTCAGTTCTGTTAAATCAGAAGAGACAAGAACCGTAACAAAAACATTAAAACTGTCCTGGGAGAGACCTCAGATGCAGTATGGATTACAAGACACATACTCTGGGATGGCTAATTGTGGCTGTCTACTTGACTACATCTGGAACCAACTAAAACCCAAGATGCTCGGCCCTCATGTGAGGATCTTCTTGATTAAATTATTGGATTATTTGAGGCAGAAAGGTTCACCCTAAATCCTGGCCACACCTTCTAGTGGTAGCCCCCGTGAAAGGACATAGAAGAGGGGACTTTCACTTTTTGCCTGCTTGCCCTCATTCTAACGTTCATCAGAACTAACTTTTTCAGGATTCCAACATAGACTGAATACAAGCAGCTCTCCAGGAATCCTCCTGGACTCCAGAGCCAGATTCGAACTGCGGAGACATCGAGAATCCAGGACCAAACAACCAGATTCTTAACTTTTCTATAGGTAGACAGTCACCATTGGACTAGCCAGACCACATCCTGTAAACCGTTCTAATAAATCCCATATATCTATATATGGAAAGGCCCAGACAATACACACTTCAAGGAGTATTATATATAAAACATGGTGTAATGATGGTGAGCCACACGTCTGGTCTAACTCAGTATGATGGGAGGAAAGACAATGGGACATGGGGGAAGAAATGGGGCCTATAGAACCTGTGCCAAGCAATGTGGGCATGCTTCATTTCTTCATTGCCTGCTTTTCCCAGACATCCTCCATAACTCAAGTGTCCTCTTCTAAACCTTCCCCTTGGTCAGCTTCCCTCCTAGATGAAAAAGGCTTCCTGCTGTTGACCCATTCCTATACCACCCCATCACACCTTTCCCCTGGTCATTATAAGGATTTAGGTCCCAGCTTTGGTGATGTCTCATTTGTCCTTATGTTGCCAGGCCACTACACCATATTCCATCATTTTCTGGTAGGTCTGTCCCCTCCCATTTCTTTACTTGCTTTCCTTTATGGGTCCATCTCTGCCCTTGGCATTCTCTGGAGTGCCACTCTTCCTGCCCCCATGTCACCTACAGTGTTGGAGCTGTTTGCTGTCTCCAGTAGATAAACTCTCAAGAGTCAACCATCCTGTTTTATTCAGTCTCAGAGTCTAAGCCTGTGGCTCAGAGTCGGTCAAAAACTTCATTGCGCAATTGAGTAAATCTGCCATTCATGAAGTTCTTTGCCTTAGAGATAGATAGCTAAGGAACTGGGAGTGTAGCTCAGTGGGAGAGTGTTTGCATAACTTGTGCAAGACCCTGACTTCAATTCTCAGCATTGCCAAATTTATAGAAAGTTCGAGACCAGTCTGGTCTACAAGAGCTAGTTCAAGGACAGGCTCCAAAGCTACAGAGAAACCCTGTCTCGAAAAACCAAAAAAAAAAAAAAAAAAAAAAAAAAAAAAAAAAAAAAAAAAAAAAAAAAAAAAAAAAAAGAAAGAAAGAAAGAAAGAAAGAAAGAAAGAAAGAAAGCAGAACAGATACACACGGCTCAAGCACCGAGTTTCTAACAGGGTTCCTGTTTCTATGATGATGCCAAGGTTTATCACAAACACACGGAGCTGTTCAGGGTAGAAACCACAGTTCATGGCTCGTGGCGTAGCCTAGCAACTCCCTTCATTGGAAATGTTTCCTGTGCATTTGCGGCTGAAGGGGACACAGATGTTTGGGGGGTTGGGGCAAGTAAAACTCAGCTGCCCTGAGAGACCATTTCCCTGCTGAAAAGCCTTTTTCTCTGGGAACGCATTGACCAAGGGCAAAACATTGGCGCATGATAAGCCAGTCATGGGACCAGAACCCAAGGCCTGAGGACACAGTGTTCTACTTCTCTGAGCCCTGCAAAATGCCAGGTGACCCTCCTCGAGGCGATCTCGGGGGTCACAGTGGCCCTCCCAGAGGTCAGCCAACCGTGGACTTGCTTGAAACCTTTCCTGCATTCTTTCTGTGGTCACACGCAACTTCCCCTTGCGTAATAGCGTTTCCCTCCGTTGACCGTAAAAGTCCTCATGCTCTGAATGTCACTGCTCCCATCTTAAACCTAGTGCCCAGGGTTTGTGTGAACAAAGACTTGCTCCCCTTGCCGGGGCTGTACCTTGGGAGGTTGGAGTCACTCTCAGTAGCCCCTCTCAGCCTTCAGCTTTCCAGACAGAAGTAGATCTATGGTGTCTGGAAGCGGGCGCTGCGCCGATAAATATTGATGATGATTGTGGAGCTGAATTATGAGAAGAGCTGCCTTTAAGTGGGATCTAAATTCTTGCCTTGAGGCTGAGATGTGAAATTAATAAATCATTGCAAGCATGGTGTTGAGTGGAATAGAGGAGCATGCTGAGCCACCGCAGCACAGGGTGATCACTTGTGTCCCAAGTCCTTTCCCGTTTGTCCTTGTTCCCCTCTGGGTGCATGGTGGTGGCATAGTGGCACTTTGCCCAACCTGTCTGAGGACACATGCTTGTTTAGGGACAATCATTCTGGAAGACACAGGGCAGTTAATCCTCATTGTCAACTTGACTGGATTTAGAATCACCATGGAAACACATCTCCAGTATGTCTATGAAAATCCTTCCAGAAAGATGTAACCGATGCAGATGGCACCATCCCGTGGAGTGGGGTCCAAGACTGAATAAAAAGGAGAAAGGGAACTGAGCAGTGGCATCCATCTTTCTCTGCTTCCTGCCTACAGATACTGTGCGAGCAAGCAACTGCCTTCTGCTGCTATGCCTCGCTCACCATACTATGGCCCTTCAAACCGTGAGCCAGAAGAAGCCCTGCTTCCCTTAAACTGCTTTTGTTGAATGACTGGTCATAGAATCAAGAAAAGTGATGAACGCAAGGAGGAAGGAGAGAAGGAAGAGGGGGGTGGGGAGCCTACTCCGCCAAGCCAGGCACTGCCTAGTGGCTTTACAATGGAATTATTTCCTTTACTCTCTCAAAGAACCCTGTGAAGGAGATTCACTGAGCTGGGAGCAGCAATCTGGGCCCCTCACTCTATAGAACCATGATTCCTTCCCCTGCCCACCTGTCTTGTGACTGCCCTGCCCTGAGTCCCTAGCCCCACAAAAAGCCTCCTGACTCTCCCATGCTTTTCTGCTCTTCTTTTGTCTCCTAGCAGGAAGAAGCCAGGCAGGATGGTAGTAGTGACTCACTGCTAGAAGAATAAAACCCTAGGTGGGGGGTAGTCTAAGTTGGTGTGACTGTATCACTCTGATGAAAGAAGAATGTCCCTGGAGATTTTGAAAGGTGTTGCTACACACTGCTGTCAGACAAAGGCCACAGGTGGGGTAGGACAGGAAGGAGAGCAAAGAGAGTGGAGACCCTGGAGCTTTCTAGATGAGAGGGAGGAGTAGAGAGGATGAGAGAGCTGTCTGTGGCTGTCTGTAGGCTTGTTGGCGATATTGGCCAAATCCTGGGCTTTTTGCTCCTTTCTATTCTTGCTTAGGAGATAATCTGGGCCTCTACATAGACAGACATGTCTGCATAATTGGCTGGGCATGCTGCAGTCTGTCCTAGGTGGGCTCTGACTTCCCCTGAGTAGAAGAGGACGCGTGTCACCCTGGTTCATCTTGCTCCTTCCCCACGCTCTCCCTACTCCAGGGCATGGCCAGTAGATAAGAGAGACTAGGGTAAGCGCACCATTTGGCTGTTGGCATGCTGACTAGACAGTGCCACCAAGAGAGCAGTGACCCATCTTCATTTTCTGTGCATCAATTCTTCTCCGACTAGCCAGTTAAACTAAAGGCTGTGAGGTGGGATACCACGCAACGGAGAAGAGGCATCACCACCATCTGAGTTAGACTAAAATCCAAAGGCACTGCCTGTCCTGTGTTTGCTCTTCCCAGCACACCCTCTTGGTCAAGAGTAAAGCGTACCTTGTCCAGACACTTCAGTTGGAATGGTGATGCCTTTCTTTTGTGACCCCAAACTTACTGCTAATGTATTGGACCTTGAGCCCCATATGTCATATTTGGAGATGGGGGCCTTGCAGGGGATGACTAAGGGTACCTGAGACTGGCATGGTGTGGTTGTATCACATTGGGTTGCAGACAGAGAGCTGGCTTCCTCCCTTCTGTCTTGGAGAATATGAAGATAAGACTGCTGTCTATGAGCCTGGAAACGAGCCCCAGCCAGGAAATGGATTCGCCTGAACCTTGACCTTGCATTTCCCAAGTTTCAGAAGTATGGGAATAAATGCCTGATGTTGAAGGCGCCCAGTCTGTGGTCTAGTTAGTCCCCTATATTCTGTAGGTTCCAGTCAGTGAATTTAACCAACTCCAAATCAAGACTATTTGGGAGAAAATTTTCATATATAACTGAACACATACAAACATTTCCTTTATCGACTCCCTGAACAATACATAACAAGTATTTACACACAACATTTGCATAATTTTATGTATTAGAAACAATCTAAAATTATTTCATTTATGCAGGGAATGCATAGATTATATTTAAATATGATGCTGACTCTTTTTACATTTATTTATTTTCATTGTATGTGCATGACTGTTTTGATTGCACGTATGTATTTGTGTCACATGTGTGCAGTGCCCAGGAAGTCAGAAGAAGGCACTGGATCACCTGGAACTGGAGTTACAGACAGTTGGTAGCTGCCATGTGGGTGAAGAACACCCAACCTGGGTCCTCTGGAATAATAAGAGCTCTCAACCACTGAGCCATCTCTCCAGCCCAATGCTGAGGTTTAAAAAAAATAGATTTATTTTAATTTTTAGTATGTGTGTAGCTGTGTATGTGCATGTGCACACATGTGTGTGTATATATGAGACTATATGCATGCAGGTGCCCATGGAGAATGGAGGGGTCAAATCCCCCTGAAGCTGGAGTTACAGGTGGCTGTGAGCTGCCTAATGTGGCAGCAGAACTTGGTCTTCTTAAGAACAGCAAGCACTTTTAACCACTGAGCTATCTCTCCAACCCCCCATGCTGCGTGATATAAAGGACCTGAGCACCATGATATCTGAGGAGGATCCTGGATCCAATACCCAACAGATCCTGAAGGACAATGATTTTGTTATGGAGACTGAGTGGACCAAGGTGAAAGAAGAGGAAGTAAAGGAGGAGGAGGAGATTGAGGAGGAGGTGGAGGAGGAGGAAAGACAAAGGAAGGGAATCATTGGGAGCAGAAGGGAGACAAGAGTGGATAACGGGGTGAATATGCCCAAAGTACATTGTGTGTGTGTGTGTGTGTGTGTGTGTGTGTGTGTGTGTGTGTGTGTAAACCCTTTGGGGAGTAGAGAGGTAGCTCAGTTGTTCCAAGTACTGGCTGCTCTTCCAGAGGACTCAAGTTCAATTTCCAGCACTACATGGCAGTTCCTAATCATCTATAACTCCTGTTTAGGGATCCAATGTCCTCTTCGGGCTTCCATGAGCACCAGGCATTACTTGGTGCTCAGGCATACCTGCAAGCAAAACACTCATATACATAAAATAAAATTTTCAATTTTAAAGAAACATTTAAAATATAAAAATTTAAAACTGTATATATAATTATAAATATTTATGTATATAAGTGTTTGCATTGAGAGCAGTTCCCTCAGAGGCAGGAGCGGGTGTTGGGTCTCCTGGAGCTGGTGTTGTGAGCAGGCTGTTGTGGGTGCTGGGAACCAAACTCAGGTCCTCTGGGAGAGCAGTCAGGCTCTTATCCACATTTCCAACTGCACCCCGAACCCCCTTCCCTGCCCCGAAAGAAACTATACTTCTTACTTGAATTCTGCAAGGACATTTGCACTCTGAAATAAAGGTTTAAGTGGATTCAAAACAGGGGTCAGAATTTTTTTCTTAGACAGGCTCCCACTAGGTAGACCAGGCTGACCTAGAACTCACAGAGTTCTGCTTCTGCCTTCTGTGTGCTGGGATTAAAGGTGCGCATCACCAGGCCCTACTTATTTGATTTCTTAAGAGCAAGTTGGACTAAGGTCTCAGAGGTGGTTGGATGGGGCTCAAAGAAGTAGTTGGAGGAGTTGGGGGAAGGGAAGAGGGAGGGTGGTGTCTGCAAGGAAGCTTAATGACCGACCACTGTGCTTGGTTCCTGCAAGGATAACCTCTTGACATCAGTTGAACCCAGAATGTACCCAATTTCATCCATAGCCACAAACATTTTCAACCACAGTCCATTATGTATGCAAGGAGGCTCCGCACATTTGCTCTGGTCGCAACCCTGCCTCTGTTTAGGCAACTGCTGAACTCAGATGCATACTGGTGTCACATGCATACATGGACCCCACAGCCTTGGGCACTGAGGGCCCCACAAAGGTGCATTCTCTTCCCAGAAATGCCTTCGTGGAGATGCTTCTCTCTGCCCTATGAGAGTGCTGTGTAATTTGGTCTTCAAGGCTCTCATTTTCTTTCTGAATCCCAGACATAAATAAGACTAATGCTTGCTTCCATGCCCGGGACGTTTCTAAGCTCTGGTGCCCACAAGCATGCCTAGGACCGAGAAGGCAAGTCTGTCATTATGGTATTTGCAGAACTGAAGACTGTGTTTAAGGCTTCAGATTGATGATTATTATAAGCCTTTTCTGGATGTTTGTGCCAAAGAACACTGCACAGAGAGTCATTTTCAAGGAAATTTGCCAGGGAAAGTGGAATACATCTTATCACCCTGGAAGCCTCTGGGGTTGTTCTCCAGCCAGGAGAGGAGGAAGTTTTCCTGAGGACTGCGCTGGGGAGGACCATGTGGAGCTAGATACTGCACAGCTCAAGAGCTGCCAGCCTCAGAGACGGCTATGGGATAACCCTACGATGGTTAGTTTGCACGGTCAACTTGAGGAGTTAGAATCACCTAGAAGGTGCATCTCCGATAGTGTCCGTGAGGGGAATCGCCCTAACATAGGTGCCACCAGTCCGCAGGCTGTGGTTCGGGACTAACGGAGGAGCAGAGAGGGAGCTGAACTTTGCTCCTGACTCAGATGCAATATGGCCAGATGCCTCTGGCTCCTATTACCATGGCTTGTTCTATTTGACGGATTATTTGACAGGTCAAACCCTGAGTCTGAATAATCCCTTCCTCCCTTACATTATTTTCATTACAGCAAAAAGTAACACGTTCCTTTTCCTTGGCAAGGAGCGTGGTGGCAGTGCTGGGGGCACCATCACAAGGGGGCAACCATGAAGACATTAAATCTTGAGCTAAGGAGCTATCACAGGGGACACTCTGAAGGGTGCAGAGTTGTCTGGGGGGTGGACCACGAAGGAAACGAGCAGATTCAGCAGATCCGTGCAGATACACATGTCCTGCTCACCAACTGTCTCAGACACTTATTGCTTTGATGGAATACCATGACCAAGGCAGTTTATCTAAGGAGGGTTTATTTGAGGCTTACAGTTCCAGAGAGATAAGAGTCCACCATCTTCCTGGCAGGGAAGTACGACTGCAGGCAGGCATGGTGGCTGAAGCTGGAAGCTGAGAGTTGAGGACTCACAACTTAAACTATTAACAGGAAGAAGGAAAAACAAAGCGGGAATGGTGTGTTGCTTTTGAAACCTCAAAGCCTGCCCTGCATGACATACTTCCTCCAGCAAAGCCATACCTTCTAAGTCTACCCTAACAATGCCACGAACTGGGACCAAGTTTTCAAAAGCCACACATTATTAGGGACATATATCATTCAAACCACCACATGGACCTTCAAAGGGAAGAATGTTGGGCCAGAAAGAATGGAGTCACCTTCATTCTGGTCAAGCTCCAGTTTTCTGAAACTATTTTCAAAAACGTTTCCAGTACCCAATGATCAAAAATAACCATTCTATTTTGGAGTTTGTCATAACACAATTGCAAAGACCATACCCTGCGTTATTAATACCACATGGCCAATATTTCAAAGGGCATTGTGTTTTCTTGGGATCCTTTTGTTTGTTTGAGAGAGGGTCTCAAGTGGTTCAGGTTGCCATGTAGCTCAGCATGGCCTTGAACTTCTGATCCACCTGCTTCTACCTCCCAAGTGGCAATTACAAGTGTGCACATCATATATGTGATGGTGGGAATCACATCCAGGGCCTGGTGTGTGCCAGGAAAGTGCTCTACTAAGTGAACCACACTCCACACCTCCTTTTGACTATTAAAAAAATCTTTGTTGGGAGCAGTGAACCCCCAGATCCTGAATTTCTTGTGAACAATTTGTTTTCCCCTGCTCTGAGACAGCCTACAGCTGCTCTGAGCACGAGACCCTCGGGAGTTCCTGATGGCAGGGGAATGATTTCTGGTGGGTTTGGCTGGGGTGTGGCTATCTCTATATAAGCTGCTCCTGAACACAATAAAATGGTCATTCTTGGGGCATTCCTGTTTCAAGGATGACCCATGTCTCTGTCTGTGTGTCTTTGTGTGTTTAAATCTCCAGGCCCTTTCCTGGCTTGGGAATGGTCCTGTAGTGTAGGCACCGCAATACAGGAGTAGTACCGTACTGTCACGTAGTACAGGTGGGCGTGGCAAATCTTTTGTGACCTTACCTGTGAGTGTGTTGGGGAGCCAAGAGCACAAAGTCAAGTACCAGAAATCTTGATCTGGAAAGTTGGTATAGAAAAAGACAGGGAGAAACAGCAATGACGTGGGAGATACCATGCCCTCAGCCATTCAACAAGCATGCATTCACAACTTCATTCATTCAGCAAGCATTTACTGAACACTTGTTATGTTCCAGTACCAAGCTGAGAGTCAGGTATACACAGATGGCTTCTTAGCTCACTTTATCTCATCTAGGATGCCTATACGGCATGAGATGGTCTGGAAGTGAACTTGGAGCAGTGCTTATGAAAGATAAAGGAGGAAGAGACAGGAGAGGTAGGGAGTCCAGCCTTGGTGCTGAAGGAAGGACGGAAGGAAGGAAGGAAGGAAGGAAGGAAGGAAGGAAGGAAGGAAGGAAGGAAGGAAAGAAGGAAGGAAGGAAGGACCGTGGAGCAGGGTAGTTCAGTTCTTCAGCAGCACCAGCAGAGAGCATCCAGCAAAGACTGTCTACTAGATGAGCCACACACAGGGCAGGGGTTACCAGGGTGTAGTGCACCCAGATGTGCATAACTCAGCATGAATGGGAAATGCAAAAAATGCGGCGGAGATAAAGGCCACAGTTGAAGGCTGTCAGCCTTCATTCCTCGAAGCGGGTGATGAGAGGGAGACCTGAGTAGAGCACTCCCAGGCGTACACTACCCTCCTGGCATTCTCAACTTACAGAGACGCACATAGTGTGTCTACATCCCAAGTCTGTGGAGCAGCCCTTGGGGATTAGCTGTCCTTTCCTGTTCAGTCGGTCACAGCCTGGGCTGGTGGGCAGTGACTACACAAAGCTGCCTCGCCGGGAGACTGTGGTGAAGGATTCGGCACTGTCCCGTCTTGTACAGCAGAGGGAGGATGGATATAACACAATAACATGCAAGTTATAGACACAAAGAGGAGGGAGTTAACTGTTTATGAAAACGTTATGAGGATGGTTGGAATAGAAAGGAAAGTGGCCACGGACTTTTAGAGTTGACAGCATATTGTATGCGTGAGAGGAGAGACATAAGACTGCATCTCATAAGAACCCTGGGTTCACATTCCAGTTCTGTCAGGCATCAGCATGACATCTTGAATAGGTCTTAAACCCTCCAAATACCCATTTCCTTCCTCTGCACCTCTCTCCCTCTCTCCCTCCCTCCCTTCCTTTTTCCTTCCTTCATGTCTTTCTATGTCGGCCAAGCTGGCTTTGAACCATTCTCATTTCCTTTCCATTGCTTTAAGAAATGCCACGACCAAAAGCAACTTAGAGAAAATTATTTACTTGGTTTATGTTTCTGGGTCATAGTTCATCTTTGAGGGAAGTCAGGCAAGAGCTTGAAGCAGAAACCCTGGAGGAGCTCTGCTTGCTGGCTCCTTCCAAGGCTCGTGCTTAGCTAGCTTTCTTCCGCAGCTCAGGACCACCCATTGAGGGAATGATGCTGCCTACAGTGTACGGGGCTTTTCTTTTCCACCATCCAGACAGTTTCCCCACAGACATGCCACAGGCCAGTCTGATTGAGCCAATCCCTCCGCTGCAACTTTCCTTTTCAGGTGACATCCTTCTGCGGCAAGTCGACAAAGCGCAGCAGGACTAACTCCTGGGTTCAGGCTATCCTGTGCCTCCCCAGTGACTCAAGTGCTGTCTTGGTTAAGGTTTCTATAGCCAGAATGAAACACCATGACCTTAGCACGTATGGGGGAAAGATTTTATTTGGCTTACACTTCCATATCTGTTCATCATTGAAGGAAGTCAATAAAGGAACTCAAACAAGGTAGGAACTTGGAAGCAGGGGCCATGGAGCTTACTGGCTTGCTCCCCGTGGCTTGCTCAGAACTTCCTTATAGAACACAGGATCTCCAACCCAGGGTTAGCGTCACCCACAATGGACAGCCCCTTTCGTGGATAACTAATTAAGAAAATTCCGTACAGGCTTGCTTACAGCCTGATCCTATGACAGCATTTTCTCAAGTTCCATTCTCTCGGATGACTTGTATCGAGTTGACATAAACGTATCGAGCACAAGTACAATGGAAGTTCTAAGCCCATCTTCTTGATCTGGAAATAAATGGTGATAACAATGGCGCCTGTTTTACAGAACTGGTTCAACGATACTGTGAGTTCATCAGCAGAGGGCCTAACTCACTATGTGTGATCAGCGAGTGAGTACCATATCCTTGGCCTTAATTCTCCAGACATCCCAGGTTATGTAGACACCTACACAAAGGCATGGAAAGAGGGTAGCACCGGTGGCTCTCCGAGGGGCAGGGAAAGTGTAGTAGAGAGAAAACAAGGTTGGGAAAAATAGGCTTCCCTGCCAGGGGAAAAGCATGCACGCTACATAGTCACTCAGAGCTCAAAGATGCTAGTAAATTATCTTATTTATGGAGACAGAGAGTGAGATGGAATAGGGGAGACTGAAGGTGGGGAGATGCATTCATGGGCTTTTGCACTAACCCAGCACCCTCAAATAAAAAAAAAAATCAAAAGACCCGAAAGAGAAAGGAAAACCAGGCTGGAAAGGCATCTTGGAGGTCTGCCAAGCTGTTCTAACCAGCTGGGCACAGGGTGAGGAAGAGGCTGTGGTTGAAGAAAATGCACAGTGACCTGATGTGCATAACTGGGTGGGAGAAGCTGGAGGTCCCTGTACCTGTTTCTGTGACTCTCAGGCAGGCAGAAGTGATCAAGGGCCAGTGGTACAAACAAGAAAGTAAGTGTGGGAGTGTCTGATTGGCCAGAGGGACACGTCAGGGAGTGGGTGAGTGCCTATGGAGCTCAGATATAAGGTCTGGAGTTACTTGAGAACTGGGGCCACAGGCCATGGGCAAGTCTGAGGGAGAGTGACAGCCATAGGCGTGAGAGGGCATGCATTTAGGTGGTATAAATATGGGTGCTTCTGAAGTCCCTTTGTGAAGACAAGGTAGGGAGATGCTCACCCTGGCACATATGCCAAGTCTCTAGATTCCGAAAGGATAAACTGCCATCCATGGCTGATCAAGGGACTCAAAGAAAATCAGGCTGAAGCAAAACAAATGGAATCAAGTTCATCAGGGTAGGGAACAGACATTCATAGAAGAGTCCCAAATCTAACAGGTACCTCGTTTCTCCAGAGGTCTTGGGATAGTTGAAATAGGTGCCTTCCATTTCCAACCAGTGGCAACCTTGATCTACTTTGTTAAACCCTTCTGCTATTACAGACACTGTCACGGCAGCACCCTGCCCTTCCCCGCCTCCTGGACCCTACAGCGGGAAGCAACATGTAGGACTAATCCACACTCTCCTGTGCCCCTCTCCTTGTCCTGGAGTAGAAACAGAACCTTGGGGCTGAAGATGCCGCTCAGTTGGTAGAGAACTTGCCTAACATACACAAAATCCTGGATTCAGTCCCATATAAGCCAAGTTTAGTGGCACATACCTGTCATCTGACACTGGGGAGGTGAAGGCAGGAGGATCAGAGGTTCAAGGCCATCCTCTGTGTCTTCATCAGGGTTAATATTGCTGTGATGAAACACCATGGCCAAAGAGCAGGTTGGGGAAGAAAGGATTTATTGAGCTTACCCTTCCACATTATGGAAGGAAGTCAGGACAGGAACTCAAGGGTAGGAACCTGGAGGCGGGAGTTGATATAGAGATGTGGAAGAATGCTGCTTACTTGTTTGCTCCCAATGACTTGCTCATCCTGCTTTCTTATAGAACCCAGGACCACCAGCCCAGGGATGGCACCGCTCACAATGGGCTGGACCCTTCCCCAACAATCACTAATTAAGAAAATGCCCTATAGGCTTGCCTACAGTCAGCTCTTATGGAGGCATTTTCTCAATTGAGGTTCCCTCCTCTCAGGTGACTTTAGCTTGTGTCAAGTTGACATAAAACTAACCAGCACACTCTGCTACATAGTGAGTGGGTTTGAATTTGAAGCAGCCTGGAAGATATGAGACCTTATCTCAAACACACACACACACACACACACACACACACACACACACACACACA
>PVIU01001855.1:0-38656 GCA_004026605.1 Ondatra zibethicus | reverse complement strand
GTGTGCTAACCAGTTACATCACCAGGGGCTGCAGACCCTGCTTAGAATAAAATATGAGGAATGAACGACTTTAATTGGAAATCTGGGAGCAGCCTCCCCACACTTGGCTGGGAACTTCTTAGCCCACATCTAGAGAACAGCTTCCTCTTCTGGACTGTATCTTAAAAGGAACATAGGCAAATGGGACCACATTCCAGGGAGAATGGTCAGGGTGCTAAAATAGCTCAAAAATAAGTCATATGAGAAATGCTTGCAGGAACTGGGGTATGTGGTTCTTACAGAGAAGATGCAAAAAAAAATTCTATTATCTAACAAGGCATAACTTTACTGTTCAGAGCTGGAGAGTGAAACGAGGGCTTCTTACTTATCATCAAATCATATCCTCAGCACTAGACATCGGGTTCCAAAGGACTTACCCTTTAAGTCCTAGAAGGATAGACTAGGAGCAGTGAGGAAGCTCTGGGCAGTCACCTCCAATGGAGGGATTCTGCAGTCAGTATGGAACACATAGATTGAACTGTCCCAGGAGACAGAAGGCCAGGCTGGGAAAGAGGCCACCTAAGCCCTCAGGGGTATTGCAAGTCCCTTCTACTCAGACTCTAATGGTGGCAGAGGCTATGACTGGTCAGGACAAGCCCCTAATGCCATTAGTGTTTAGAGCTTTCTCCTTGGGAAAGTAAGAAAGCAATGCGTGAAGCTGTGTGAGAGGGGGGCTGGAGCCAGCCAACAAGCAGTACATTTCCCAAAGGACCTGTGATACATGCAACCCTGGCCATCTTGTGGTCATTGAAACAGCAACTGAGCCATCAATATTGCAAAACAGCTGTGGTCAGATGAGAATTTGACGTGATTATATAGAAAGGCTGGAAGTCTTGGAATTAGGAAAAGAAGCTGAAAATTTTTTTTTCCCAGAGAATAAGGCTGTGTTAGTCACTGTGACCAAATGCCTGGAAAGGATAACATAAGAAAGAAAGAGTTTGCTTTGGTTCCCAGGAAGCTGTATTTGCAGAGGAGTCCATCCATGGTCACGGGGTGCCACGCATCTAGGTCTGTGGTGAGGCAGAAGGAGTGGAGGAGAAAGCTGCTCACCTCACAGTGGCCATGGAGCAGAGAGTTAAGGTGGGAAGGGGGACGACCAAGGCATGCCCTTCAAAGGCACGTTCCTCAGCAACATACCTCCTCTGACTAGGCTCTACCTTCTGCAGTTCCACGTCTTCCAATGGCTTATTCAAAGTTCGAATCCATCAGTGCTGGGACGCTTTAGTAATCTCCTAGGGCATCTCCATCCAAGCAGGCTCGCCCTGAAGTTTAAGCGCTACAGCAGGCTAGCAGAACTGGGTAGCAAGGGTACTGGCCAGTAGAAGTCTTAGGCAGTATAAACCTATTGGTGTTGCCAAGGGCAACATGGGGAGCCAAGAAGAGGAAAGGAAGATGGGAAGGAAAGAGCCCCCTTAATGGATTGAGACAGCAGCTCTACTGGGGCCATGGTGATGGCGAGAGGCGTGAGTACACTGGTCCCTGGTTCTTGTCTTTTACTTCTTTTCTGCCCTGAAGTCAAATATTCAGCTGCCTTAGCTTCCCATGAGAGCAGTTATCTTTACAGCCAAACAAAGTTGGTGGCCATAAACTTGACCCACCCCGAGAGAGATCCTGTCTGTGGTGGTATGAATGAGAATGCCCCCCCCCGACTCATATATTTAAATTCAAGTATTAGAAGGACTAGGAGGTTGTTGTGTCACGGGGGGGGGGGGGGAGAAGGACTTTGAGATTTCAAAAGCCCATGCCAGGCCCAGTTTCAATCTCTTTCCCTCTCCCCCTCCCCCCGTCTCCCTCTGGATCAGGATGTAGCTCTCAGCTACTTCTTTGGGCCCATGGCTGCCTGCTCCCATGCCTCCCATCATGATGATAATGGACTAAGCTTCTGAAACTGCAAGCAAGTCACCAATTAAACACTTTCTCCTCCAAGAGTTGCAGTGGTCATGTTGTCTCTTTGCAGCAATGGAGCAGTGACGAAGGCAGAAGCTGGTACCAGGGAGTGGCATGTTGTTGTGATAGACCTGACCATCCTGCTTGTTGGAGGAATATGTAAGACACGGGGCCTTTGGACTAAAGAAGCAGCCAAATGCTTTAAGTGGTGCTAAAGAGGCCATCCCAGTAGGAGCATGGAAAACAGTGATGTTGAGAGCAATGTCAATTATGACAGCCCAGTTCAGGAAGTTTCAGAGGGGAAGAATATTATTAAGTGAACTAGAGACTGTTCTTGTGACATTTTGGCAAAGGATGTGGCTGCTTTTTGCCCTTGTCCTAAAAAATCTACCTGAGGCTAAAATGAAGACTTTTGGATTAATGCACTGAAAGAGGCAATTTCATGATAGCCTAGCTATTGGCCAATCAGCTTCTTTATTAAACCAATCACAGTGACATATATTCACACAGTATAAAGAAATATTCCATAGCATACCTGCTATGGAGAACTGCTAACAGGGAGTGGAACCAGCCCAAGAAACAAACATATGTTGTGGTCAATAAAACTGAAATGAACTGGAGATCTGAAGAGACCTCTGACAGCAGGCATGAAGATGCAGAGTTTGGAGTTGGCTCTGCTGGTTTTCAGTCTTGCTTTGGTCCAGTATTTCCTCACTATGCTCCTTTTATTCCCTTTTGGAATGATAATGTGTAGTCTGTGCCATTGCATGTTGGAAGTACGTAATCTGCTTTTTTACTTTGAGTTTACATAAGATTGCAATTAAAAGTAACCTCACGAGTCTCAGGAGAAACTTTGAAGTTGGACTTTTAAACAGTGTGGAGGCTGTGATAGACTATGGGAGCTTTTAAAGTTGGGCTGAATACATTTCTTTTTGTTATGATACAGCTACAAGCTTATGGGAGCCAGGGAATGGAATGTGGCGGTTTGGATGAGAATTAAGTGTTTTTTCTTATAAGAGTTACATCAGTCATGGTGTCTCTTCACAGCAATAGAACAATGACTAAGACATTGTCCTTAAAGGTTCGGAACACTTAAGAGAAGGCCAGATGGGGAAAGACCCATGACCAGAACCAACTGGGCTGTGTAGCTCTCAAGTTGCGAGTGTAGGCCTGTTCCTCCACTCCACATGCCCATCGCTGGCTCCCTCCACCCTAGGGAGGCAACTGTTCCTGTATCTCTAGTAAATCAGCTCTTCTCCATCAATGGTTGGATGGGGGCTCCCCAGGTAGAATACTAGAGGGTTAAGCCAGCCAGGTTGACAAAGTGAAAGACAGCCTCCCTCTGTGAAGGGAGAGGGTATCTGAGGTGAAAGAACAGGCTCTAGGCTTCCCATCAATCACGTCTGTTCTCAGAATACAGACAGCCTGGGCCAGCAACCCTGGGAGCCTGAGGCTGCTGAGGACTCTGGCAGCCTTGCATCAGGGTCTCTCTCCTCTGGCCAGACTTTTTTTCCCTCTTCAACATGATGGCAGTGCCATCAACAGAGGCCTGATGCATCACTAAAATATATTAATGAAGTCCCTCTTGATCCTTCTTTGCTCCTGCTGTGCAGTATCCAAAGCACTCTCAAAGAATAGCTGTGGGTACCAATGGTTATATCTGCTCTCTGCCCAGGCTGTATTAGCATTATTTGAATGTTGTTTTTTTCAACAAGTCATTTCCCATGAGGCCCTCTTTTCCTTATCCACCCTATCTGGTATAAGCAAAGGCTCAATAAGTCTTGAATAATGGTCTACAGATAAAGCCACAACATTTAAGCTTCACCAATTTTTGGCTGGCCCTGTAATTACCCCAAGTGGCAGATGTCTATCTCCGCTAACAACATCCTTAGCACAGCATATCCATCTTGGCATGTAGGATGGAGATGTCCACTTTGATTTACAGAGTTCCTCAGCTGCTGCTACTCTTCCCTCCAAGCACCAATTCCCAGAAGACACAGACACTGGGATCAAGGTCTTTTACTGAGGCATCAAAAAAGACAGTTGAAAGACATGTCCTCATCTTCTGAATTTTGTCAGAATATACATTACTAAAAATGTAGAAAAAGAGGTGTGGTGATTTGAATGAAAATGGCCCTCGCAGGTTCATAGCAGGAGGTCTGGTCTTGTTGGGGATGGGTTTGGGGTTTTCAAATGCTCAGGCCAGGCCCAGTGTCACTCTCTATTCCTTCTTCCTGCCCACCCAGATCCAGCACCATGTCCACCTGCATGCCACCATGCTTCCCACCATGATGACAATGGGCTAAACCCCTGAACCTATAAGCCAGCCCCAATTAAATGATTTTCCTTTGTAAGAGTTGTTGTGTTCATGGTGACTCTCCACAGCAGTAGAAACCCTAATTGAAACACAAGGCTATTAAATCATAACTTTCTAAAGGGAAAATTTTAATACCAAAGTGTGACGCACAAGGGAGATGACTATAAAAGCATGCACATGTGGGCTAGAGAGATGGCTTGGTGGCTAAGGACACAGACTGCTCTTCCAGAGGACCCAGGTGCGATTCCCAGCACCTACATGAAAACTTAAAGCCATCTGTAACTCTAGTTTCACGAATCTGACACCTTCTGTCCTATGAGGGCACCAGGCATGCACATGGTACCCAGATACAGAGGCAAAAAAAAAATCCCATGCACATGTTTTAAAGCATGCACTTGAGAAATGGGTCATGGAACATTTGCTTGGCATGTTATAAAGCCTTGGGTTAGATTCTTAGGATCACAAAGATCATACATACGTACGTACATATATACATACATACATAGATACATAGATGCATATATGGATAGACAAACCAACTACCAAAGACATAGAACAAAGAAAGGCCTATGCTTGGAAGGGGGGAAATGCATTTGCTTTGTACCTGCAATTCAGGAATCAAGTCCTAGCTCCACCCTTTAGAAGGACCAGTTTCTTAGGCATCTGTACAACCATGGACTTAACACAGAATACATCTGAAAATGATGCCAACCCCTCTTCATGTGGCTCTCCACAGGAGCCCAAGAGATTCTACAGACCTGTGTTCAGGGAGTTCTTCAGTGCCAGGTCAAGGTACTGTGAGAGGCAAGAAGGGAATCAGATAGACACACCCTAATATCACCAGAATCCTTGTGCATTTATCTGGTTTATTGAGCTTTGAAGTAGATTTTAGGGAACCAGAAAGAAAAGGGTTCTCAATGCCAAAATCAATTCAATCTTCAATTTGATACCAGACCGGCTTTATCTCCACCATCTGACCAAATGCAATGTGTAGTCTTAGGCATGTGAACTCTGTGAGGCTCTAACCTAACTTGCTTAGCAATTTCTTACTCTTTAGAATATGCCAAAGCTCAAATAAATAACAAACAAAAAATGATATTGCTTTGTGGAAGTCTTTACAGATATCCTGGAATAAAAAGAGCGTTGTTTATAATGAACTGAAGTCTGACGTTCCTTGCAGAGTAGTGCAATCGTCACTGAATGACCCTGTCCATCCTGGGCCTTCATGTCTCCTGCAGTCTTCAGCACAGTCAGTTTGTCCCTTGAATCCTCCCAGCTATTTCAAGCATAAAGATAACCTTCAGCCTACACTTTTACACAATCCTCCACACTGTGAGCTAATGGGTTTGAACCGTTAAGATTGTTGCCGTCAAGGCGGTTTCCATTCCGCAGCACTTCGACTTTTCAAGCCATTTCTACATCTGGTGCCGTACTCTGGCCAGCTGGTCTGACTTGGAGTGAAATTCGAGTCCAGTGAGGTCCTACCGGCCAGCGTGCTCTGTGAGCTGTGAAGCTCAGGGTGATGAGTGTCAAGGTGTGGTGAGGCCTGGGTTCCCCTGCTCTGACTCACAGCCTGGCCTGCCGTCTTAGGCCATGTGGTCTTTGGTTCTGGAGAGTCGGAGGATCCAGGAGCAGGAGGACACAGAGGTTTGGTGGCTGGCAGATGTTGAAGTAGAATTGCAGGGGCGTGTAGGGCTGCCAGGAAGGGCTAACTAAATAAGCTCTCGTGTGCCTCTGAAGCCTCAAATTTTCTTTACAGCTGTCACTGTTCCTGCTGACCTTATCTCATATGCATCCTCAGTCATGGCCATATTTTAAACCCAGGTAACCCGTATCAGATGCTACCTTCTTCAGGAACCCTTTTTGATCATCTCAAATTCAAAGCGTTCCTCTCTCCTGAATTTTCTGAGATGCTTGCCTCATTCTCTTATCGCTTCTTCTATCTTGCTGTTTATTATCGCTGGGGAGCAAAGAATGCCTTGCAAGCATGACCATTGCAGTGTTACTCTTCTTAGACACTGTGATATGTATAACTAGTGTAGGCAGACATTGCTGGTGTCCCATCTGTCATTCAGCCCTTTTTTTGTGGTAAGTTTCGACTGAAAACTTAATGACCTAGCTAGAGCCGCATTTGCTGGATTCCTTTGCAGCTAGACATGACCCTGAGGGTTTGTCTATTGTGTAAAGGTAGAGGAAAGGTGGATACTCACTTGAGGTTTTTTTTTGTTTTTTTTTTTGTTTTTTGTTTTTTTTTTTTTCTTGAGACATGGTCTCTCTATGGAGACCTAGATGTCCTAGAACTTTCTGTGTAGATCAGGCTGACCTCAGACTCACAGAGATTCTCCTGCCTCTGTCTCCTGCATACTGGGATTAAAGGTGTGTACCTGTCAGGGACCAGCCCAACAAAAATCATTTTCGTACCAGAGTGGAGGTGTGGGAATGAAAACACAATTCACATGACTATATCAGGAGGGAGCTTTCAGTGATTCTTGAAGAAATCCTGAATCCACATCCTGAAAATCACCCACGTTTATTCTCCAAACAGCTTTTATATCAAAACATAAACTGAGGGGGAAGTTCATTAGCATTCTGTTTCCTAGGTGGTGTGTGTGTGGGGGTGTCGTAGGTCACTCCCATGCCCATGCTCATTTTGTCAGGGAGACTGAAAAACACCTCTTCCCCAGGCCACCTCCTAAATCACAATAGAAGGAGCAGATCAACATTAGCGCATCCTGACCACTTGCTTGGGATGGCATCAGGTTGTCTCACTATCAAAAGGCTAGGTGACCACCTTCTGTGTGGCAGGTGCAAATTGTGCCTTGCAGGTGGCTCAGAATTCTGACTGCCAGACAATGTAGGTAGATGGGCCTGTATAATTCGGCCCCTACATGTACCACCATGCCTGACTCCACTTGAGATTCTTTTTTTCTTCTTCTTCTATCATATAGTATTTCCTGACTGCAGCCTCCTCTTCCTCCCCTCCCCCTACTTCCCCACCACCTTCTCTCTTCTCTAGATCCACTGCTCTTTCCATTTTTCCTTCAGAAAAGAACAGGCCTCCTAGTGTTATAAAGAGAACATGGCATATCAAGATGCAATAGGACTAGGCACAAACCCTCATATCAAGGCTTGATGAAGCAACCCAGTAGGAAGAAAAGGTCCCATGAGGAGGCAAAAGAACCAGAGATGACACCCCTCACTTTCAGTTAGGAGTCTCACAAAAACCCCAAGCTAAACAACCACAGCATGTATACAGAGGATACAATGTAGACCCATACAGGCTCTGATTGTGTCTCAGTCTCTGTGAGCCCCTATGAGCCCTGCATAATTGATTCTGTGAGACAAGTTCTCCTGGTGTCCTCAACCCCTTTGACTCTATGATCCTTCCTCCTCCTCTTCTGAGGGATTTCCATAGCTCTGCCTAATGTTTAGCTGTGGGTCTCTTCATCTGCTCCCGTCAGCTTCTGGAGGAAGCCTCTCTGATGACTAGACTGGGCTAGGTACTGATCTATGAGTATAGCAGAATATCATTAGGAATCATTTCATGGACTTTTTTTTTTGTCAGAGTTCTTGATTCTACCCTAGGTCTCTGAGCTAGCCAGCTCCTGGGTCCTGGCCATCCAGGCAGTGTCAGGTGTGGGCTCCCTCTCCTGGCTTGGGGTTCAAGTTAGACCAGTCATTGGTGAGTCATTCTCACAAGCTCTGAGCCTCAGGAAGTTCCCGTTTACTCTTTTCTTTCTTGTGGCCTAGAAAGCAGAAAACAGGCAGACAAATACCACACCCAAAGAGCAGAAGAGCAACTAAATAGAAAGATCCTGAACTCACGGTAAAGCTCCCTGCCACCCACCACTAAACTTAAGTGTGTGTGTGTGTGTGTGTGTGTGTGTGTGTGTGTGTGTGTGTGTGTGTGTGTGTGTGTGTGTGTGTGAAAGGAATAAACTAGCAATTTTCATAAATTATTCTACTTTGGGATCTCTACACCCTATTGAAGACTCCTAGTAATAAAGGATAGAGCCTGAACCCTGACAAGGTTCCCAGTGGTGGGTCTGGGACACCAACCCAGTCACAAAACCTTCAACCCACAACCTGTGCTGCCTGCAAGATGTGCTGGGGCAATGGTACCTCAGAGCAACAAGATAGCATGAACCTGGACTCAGGCAAAGCTTCCTGTCACCAATTACTATGTTGTCCGACCTGGCTTGGCATTCGCTCCGGCACCCAGGATAGACTCACTTGGGCTCCCTCTGCCTCTGAAGTACTGAGCTTACTGATGTGCACATGACTGACTATGCAACTCTTCTTCCAACAGCACCTGGCTGATTTTCCTAATGGTGTCTCTGATTTTCATGAAAGACCAAGAGCTAGGAAACAATGGGCAAGAAGGCAGTACCAGTTTGAGAGGGCGACTCCCTCCGAGGATAGTGACTGATTCACTTTTTGTGTGACGTTAGGTTCCTCCCCAAGAATTCGCTATCAGAAAACTCAGGAGGGAGTTTCCTGTCGTCAGGAGCTGTGTGAGACATCTACTGAGGGACAGAGTTTCACGACAACAGGCGCTGCGCATTGGGTCAGTGCCTTGGCTAGAGTCCAACCAACGGCCTCTGTAAGGTGAAGCGGCGCTGCAGAGGTAAGTGATATGCGATCTTCCTCCTGTCACAGGGCTCTATGGAGAATCAAGGAGAGCACGCATGTGGGCATGCTCTGTGAATGGTTAGCTAGGCCTTGGAATAGATGCCCGTGGTCCTGTCTCCCTGGTGCCTTCCTACCATTACAGATCCACATAGTACTGGTTTGGCTGCTGATCATAGCCTTCTCGTAGGACCAAATTAATGAGCAACTGAGCTAGCTTTGGCCAGTGGAGGCCCCCATTTTCTTGGCCATGGTGAATTGTCCAAGGAATAACCACAGGACCCACACAAGCTGGGCCAGTGGGAACTCTTTCTTGGGACAAACTCTGGGCCTTTTCTTCCCTGATTTGCCAATCAGGATGAAGTCAGCCATGAGACATGAACAGAGGAAGAAGAATCCAGAGATGAAGAGGGCTCCTCTGACTTCTATGGCCAAGACCTGCTCAACCTCTGACCTCCAGACACAAGAGTGCATTATATTTGGTATGTGAGCATAGTTCCCTCTTTGCAAACTGATCTGAGTTAGGCATTAGTCACATGAAACAAAAATATTTCTAATTAAATAATGTAACTAACATACCATTATCCAAGAGATTCCTTCAATATGAGATCGGAAAGCCAGGGTGATGCTACTTAAACTCATTTAATCAAGAATTGACTTTCTGGCCTGAGGGCACGGCTGGCTGGGTAAACCTGAAGATCTCAGACCGGATTCCTGCAACCATGAGAAAAGCTCATTGCTGAGGGAAAAAGGGGTGGGGCTGGAACAGACATATACAGGGGCATGCACACCCCCCCACATGGGCATGCACAACCACCCCTAGCACACACATACACACATAAACACACAAACACACATTAAACACTAAGAAACAAAGGGGAAAGGTGGCCTTTCTTAGTAAGAAAATGTTGTTCTCTTTGATCAACCGTATGATTTCATAGGAGCACATGGTAGTGAAGACAGGTCAAATGAAATCAACCAGCTAGTAAGTACAGCTTTTACCACTCTTGTGGTCACTAGAATTACAGTTTTTTCCCATAATGCAAGTGTTCCCTCCTCACAGAACAGGCTTTTCTCTGCTGGATACCTCTGGTTCTTAGAAATATATGTTAATCTGACCTCTGTACCCATTTCCTTGGTCTTTGTATTTCAATCTTTCTGAAAACATAGGACATCGCCCTGCCACACACACCCTGCATGTCCCTTCTAAACAGATCACTCCTTGGATAGGGCCCAAGTCTTTTCTTCTCTTTGCCAAAATGACAAGGCTGCAGGAACCTCACCCCACCTCTCTGTGTGCACCCACCAATGAGGATAGGTCTCTCATTAACCATGGACCACATCACGGCTGCAGTTCCGCCCTGCCAGGGAGGGGCAGACCAGACCCGCTAGCAACCTCAGTCCAAACTCTGCACCTTGCACCGATGCCCCCTAAGTGCCCTTCTTTTTAAGGGCTGTTTTTATACTATTGACTCATGCAGGGAGTTGCAAATAAAACTGCATCTTGCCTGTCATCAAGTGCTACTGACATGTCTCTCGCCTGTGTGACTCACTATCATTATTATTATTATTGGTTTTGGTTGTTTCATTTAATCTAATGTATCCAGAATAGGATTTCAACACAGAGTTGTGAACAAACCACACGGGCTTTTCAGTACCAAGTTCTGGGGCCCTACGCAGTGGTTTTCAACTCAGATGTGCTCTTTTGAAGCCAGGGCACCTCTGCCTCTGTCACTCACGTCTATTCACTGTGGTCCCATGGGGCAGATAAAGTGGCCCATGTGGCTTACTTTTTGAAGCCAGTAGTGGTTGCCTATTGATCTTGCCATTATCTTGATTATATTGAACTTGGTCCATTATCTTGTGGTTTTTAAGATAGTGAGTCTGTCAACATATACATTTGTTCACAAATCAGAAAGGCTTGCCTCACTGACTTCACTGAATTATTGGTTAAAACGTTGGACAGACCAAGGCTATATAGGAGGAAGGCCAAGGGCTTTTCACTGGGTGAGATCTTGCCACTGAGCTGTGAATCCACCCGTAGAACCTCTGTTTGAGTGACATTTGACATTTGTCTATCGGATTCCAAGATAAAGTTGCTGACCTCCAGAGCTGACCTAGTTAAGTACCAGTTGCTATAGTCCTTGCATTGGAGAAAGCGCTAGACCCATGGGTATGTTAGACCAATGGGTATGTGGTAGGCTCATTTGTGGATGTCAGAGTCACACAGAGATGAGAGGGGCACAGTGACCCTGGGTGGCTGGAGGATGGGGGCTTAAGAAAGCTACAGGAGACAGTCATCGGACAATCCACGCTGAATCTGCCCCAGAAGTCCTCACAAGCCACCTTTGCTAGATCTGTCTACTGTGCGTGCATGTACACAGTACTCACTCCCTGGGAGACATTATATAAGCAACAAACTGCAAAGACAGCCCTCTGCTCCAGGAACCAGGACCAACATATCCTCATGAGCCAAGACTTTTAGAGACATCTCCAGGCCTTTCCTAGAGATATAGAGCTCCTGAGCTTGGGTAAGCTCAAACTAGAAAGCCAAAGTGTGCTGGGCTCTACATATCTAGGAAGGACGGCGACTGTCCTGATAGTTCTATCAACTTGACACATTCCAGATTCATTTGAGAGGAAAGCCTTGGTTAAGGGATGACCCAGATCAAATTGTGCTGTGAACAGTCTGTCAGAACTGTCTTGGTTGTTAATTGTTATAGGAGGACTGTTGTAATAGGGGGCTCGGGCTGTGTTCCCGGTGCCGGGCCCCTTGTTCTGTCCCGGCTCCCAGTGTGTACCCGAAATAATTACACGGAAACTGTATTCATTTAAATACTGCCTGGCCCATTAGCTCTAGCCCCTTATTGGCTAACTTTCACATATTATTTTAGTCAATCTCCATTAATGTGTATCGCCACTTGAGTGGTGGCTTACCGGCATGAGTCTAACCCGTGTCCATCTTGTGCTGGAGAAGCATGGCGTCTGCCACACTGCCTTTTCTCTCACAGCATTTCGTTCTATCTACTCCGCACACCTAAGGGCTGTCCTACCAAAAGGCCATGGCAGTTTTCTTTATTTAACCAATGAGGGCAATACACAAATAGAAGACCCTCCTACACCAGAGGACCCAGCCCAGAGCAGGTAGCACCATTCCCTGGGCAAGGTGATCCTGACCTATGTGAGAACGCTAGCCAAGCGTGAATGATAGAACCAGGAAGCAGCATTCCTCTATGGTTTCTTCAAGTTTTTGCTGCCCCAACTTTCCTCAATTATTTCCTATAACCCAGAGCTGAAATAATCTGTTTCTTCCCCTAAGTTGCTTTTGGACAGAGTGTTTATGAGAGCAACAGAAAAGAAACTAGGGCCGTGCCTAAGCGTCTGCAATACAGCAAGAGGCAGGGCTTTGACCAAGGAATCAAGATGCCGGGAGCCCTGGACAAGCACTGGTAAGAGCCCAGGGAAGCTGGAGAGGCCTTCCATGGGAATTTTCCAACACCAGGGTTTGGATTCTGCTCAGAAACCTTGCAGATTAAACATCTGAGTTCGGAATCATACACATCTCAGCTGCTATAAGACGGGACTGCCAACTCAGTGACTTCAAACATTAGAAACTCACCTGCCGTCTTTATGTATTTGCAGAGCCACCACCCCGTCCTAGGCCCTGGTGGGAGATCTAGTCCTTTTTCCTGTCTATCTGCTGGTGCCTGCTGCCCATTCTCGGTGTTCCTCACTTGTAGCCCCATCCATCCAGCCTCCGTTTATGTCTTCACATTGCCTTCTCCTTCCCTATTTGTTTTCCCACCTCCACACTGTTCTGTTATAAAGACACATTGTATGGCTCTCGAATAACCCAGAATGATTTCAACCAAGATTCTTAGCATAATTACACTGGTAATTATTATTTATTCAATAGAGTTCATCACAAATTCAAAGGGTTTGGATCTCTCCCTCTGTCTCTCTCTCTGTCTCTCTCTGTCTCTTTCTCTCTCTCGATTATGATTCAACCCATTCTAGCTTTCTTATGCTACTACCAAATTCCCCCCCCGCCCCATCTTGACACCATTCTAACAGGAGTGAAGGAGAAGAATACAGGGATGACCCTGGTCTCTGAGGCATTACAAGTCATTTTGTAAGAGCCCATCTTTCAGATTGAGAACATGGAATTCAACATCCCATTAGTATCTCAGCCATTAGAAATATTGTAAATGCCTTGCTGGCTTAGCTATCTACATAAGCTACATTCATGAATGCTAACTCCTCAAAACTAATGTTGTCACCTTATTGAGGAGAAAACTGGGGCTAATTTGATCCAGATTCCCACCTAGTTCATGGGCCGCAGAATTAGAACCCAAGTCCAGGTTGCCTCTAGGAAGTCTGAGCTTTCCCACCAAGCTGTGAAGGAGTGGAGCTGGCCTGAGGATATAGCTTAGATGCTTGCCTAGCATCCATGAGCCTGGGTTTGACCCCTACCCAGAGAAACAACAATAAAAGACAAAGGAAGCGATGCTGCTGGCCTTTGTTCATTCCTGTCATGACTTCTACGTCAGTTTTAGTCCTCAACTGTAGGACCTCATGCCCTTCAGTGCCTCTGCCTGGCCCCACACCTAAGACTGTGTGGGCTGGCCCCTCTTTATTCTCATAGCTGCCTAGTCTCCTAAGATAATAAATTATGCTAATGGACCAAAATACTTCAAACACAGCAAATTCCCAATTCTATTTTAAATTTGGGGGAGATGATGCTTTAATGGAAAATGAATACAAAGTCTATTTAATGAACAGGCTGGCCAGAAGACAAGCCACTTTTATCATTATGAAACATTAATGGAGTAAGCACTATCTTGGAGGCACTGAGCTCGGAAACCCACAGGAGAGGACCGTATAATTGCTTCCCTGGTACCATGGTGCAGAGTCTGTAGCTGAGGGTTGGTGGAGCACAGCTCAAGTTCTTGCTCTGCGACCCTGAGCAACTAACCAGCTGAACTTAGCTGGGCATTCCAGCTGATTCTCCTAAGACTGTGATGGACCCTGTGGTAGTTTGAAGCTAATTGGTCCCCATAATCTCATAAGGAGTGACACAATCAGGAGGTGTGGCTTTGTTGGAGTGGGCGTGGCCTTGTTGAAGGAAGTGTCTCATTGTAGGGGCAGGCTTTGAGATTTCCTATGCTCAGGATACTACTCAGTGTCTCAGTCAACTTCCTGTTGCCTGCAAGATGTAGGACTCTCAATTATTGCTCCAGCACCACTTCTGTCTGTATGCCACCAAGCTCCCAATCATGATGATAAAGGACCAAACCTCTGAAACTGTAAGCAAGCCCCCTCGATTAAACATTTTCCTTATGTCTTTCTTTTTTTTATTAAATAACTTTTTTCATTTATTTTGTATCCTGACCATTTTCCCCTCCCTTCTCCACTCCCATTCCATCCCCCACCTCCCCTCTGCCCCCCAATTCACTCCTCCTCTGTTTCTTTTAAGAAAGAGGAAGGCCTCCCATGGGTGTCAACGAAGCATGGCATATCAAGTTGAGGTAGGACTAAGCTCCTCCCTTATCTGGGTTCATTGCAGCTCACAGACTCTGGACTGTCAGCTAGGGATCCTGCATGGAACCAACCCAGGCCCTCTATATATGTGTGACAGTCATGTAGCTTGGTCTATTTGTGGGATTCCTAGCAGCTTGAGCTGGCTTTTGAGAAGCTATTCTGCATACTGGGTTGCCTCACCCAGCCTTAATACAAATGTTTTCCTCATAAGAAAAGAGTTGCATGGCCATGGTATAGAAATCCCTAACTAAGACAGCCCTGTCAGGTACCAGGAGTTTGATTTTCTATACTACCTCTTTTCCCTCTCAGGGATCTTAAATTCTAGCCAGGGAAGTAGAGTACTAACATGAACTGACTTGAAGTTAACTATTGCTCCAATAGCGTCAACCCCCTGACCTTTGTAAGAATCACATGCTTTGGGAATTCAGGTAAAAGCCTGTAGACACCAGTGAGAGTACAGGGTTCAAGAGAGGGAGCAGGAGACAAGTGAGGGAAGCAGAGATGAGAGGGTGTGCACAAGGCAAGAGCAGGTAGTAAGTCTATGGCCAGGTGGATGGGAGTCAAGCACACACGGGCCTAGAGAGCAAGAGAGAGAGAGGAAGAGAGAGAGAGAGAGAGAGAGTGATAGTGGGTGTGTGCCTCTTCTCTCTGGGTGGCTTCCCATCTATTCTGCACTCTCCCAAAACATGGGTATTTTTGGTGTGGTTAATGTTTTGAGACAGGGTCTCCCTCTACAGCCTACACTGGCCTCCTGCTGCGTGTGTCACTGTGCTTGGTTTACAAATGTGTTATCAGTTACAAAAATGATATGCACTTGCAAAAAGCTGAGCCAGTGAAAAACGTTTCTTTTTTTCACTGGATCTCTGGCAAGAGATGCTAGCAGTTTAGAGGACTTGCTACTGTTCCAGAGGACCAGACTTTGCTTCCCAACACCCACATCCATGACTTACAACCATCTGTAACCCCAGTTCCATATACCCAGGGGATCTATGCCTCTGGTCTCTGTAGGCGCCTGTAATCACCTGTACGTATATGTATGTACATACTGCATGTACATACACATATTTTTAAAAACAATAAAAGCAAGTCTTTACATTTCTTCATAAAATATAAGTAACTTGTTTCTTGTACTGTCTCAGTACCCCAGGAAGTAATAAATAATGTTAACTATTCAGGTCACTACAACTCTGATGGGTTTTTTGTTTGTTTGTTTGTTTGTTTGTTTTCTGTGGGTTTTTTTTTTTTTTTAGACAAGATCTTTCTGCATATCCCTAGCTGGCCTGAAACTTTCTATGCATGGCCTCGAACTTGTGATCTTTCTGCTTCAGCCTCCTTAATGCTAGGATTACTGACATGTACCACTATACTTGGCTCACAGATCTATAATAAACATATACAGAGTTAATAAATATATGATAAAGATATAAATCTATTTAATAAGACAACTACTCAACCACATACACAATTTTTGTAAGAATCTCAAAAACCAAAACCCATCCCAGAAAACAAACTGACTTTCTTTCCACACCTTCATCTCCTCTGCATCAAACGAGTTTTTAATATTAAATCAATGCTTTGGTTGTAAAACAGTAGCATACCTTAAGAACTGTCTTGTGACTATCCTTGTGGCTTTTGCTTTTTCACTCCGAGTCTGTCACGGCGTGTATCTTACACCGGTAGGTACAGATCTGACTCGTTGTTTGAAAGCACTCTCTGGTCATACATAGCTTGAATAGATTGTGATGTGTGTGACTTGCTCTCAATAATCTGCCTGTAATGTCTCAGTTATTAGCAATGCTGTATTACCTTTGTGGAGCCAGCAAATATGAACTGAGTAGATACTATGGACTCGGCCCCAAGGCAGTGGGGGGGGGCATGGTCCAGCCAGGTGTGGCGGCACACATCTGTAATGCCAGTGTCTGGGAGGCTGAGGCAGAAGAATCCCATGTCTGAGGCTAACCTGGATCACATGATAACTTCAAAATCAGCTGAAACTAGGAAAAGTGACCTATTCTGAAACAAAACAAAAAAAATGTACTTTTGTTTGTTTTTGTTTTGAAACAAGGTTCAACATGTAACCTAGACTGCCCAGACTGGCACTGCAATCCTCCTGCCTCAACTTCCCAATGTTGAAAATACTGGTGTGAATCACCAGGTCTAGCTGATTCTACACTTTCAATCTTCAAGTTCTCTCTGTGATGATCAATTACCAAAAGCTGAGTGACTTAATAGGAATATATTCTCAGAGTTCTAAAAGTCATTGGTATAAACTGAGGTCATCCTTCTCTCTCTAACGCCTTTAGGGTCGATGATCCTTTGCCTTAGGAGAGGGAAATGCTGTAACTGTTCTTTCTTCTAGCTTCTAGCATTGTGGCTTCTGCCCTGGATGAGTTTTGTCAACTTAACACAAACCTAGACATATCTAGGAAGAAGAAACTTTAACTGAGAAAATGCCTCCAATCAATTGCCAGTAAGAAAATATGTAGGGAATTTTCTTGAAGAATGATGGCTGTGGGAGAGGCTAGTCCAATATGGGTGGGGCCACCCCTAGGCGGATGATCCTGGAGTGTCTAGGAAAGGTGGCTGAGCAAGCCATTGAGAACAAGCCAATCAGCAGTGATCCTCCATGACTTCTGCTTTGAGTTCCTGCCCTGACTTCCTTTGTTTATGGACTATGATGTAGAAATATAAGGCAGATAAACCCTTTCCTCTCCAAGTTGCTTTTGGTCATGGTGTTTTATCACAACAGTAGAAACCTAAGACAGAGTCAACCCTAAATTCAGGCTGATATGTTCTCAAGATCTTTAATTTAATTACATCTTGAAGGTTCTGTTCCCAAAGAAGGTCACCATCTCAGGTTCTGAGGGGTCAAAGGTGGGCCTATCTTTTGGAGGGAACATAATCACATCCACTAGTCTCCATAAACCCTGGACAGATGGCAGAGCCTATCATATAAAGGACTGCACACATTTCATAGTGTTGAAGCAGGGGTTTTCCACCTGCTGAAGCAGGCAGGAGCAAGATGCTCAAAGCCCAACTTCGTAGTTAAAAGTCAGATCCCCAGAGGGCGTTTTGAACACCCACATTCTAGATTCCTGGGTATTTTTCAGACCTCTTCCATCAGTTTTCCCAAGAGAAAGGGTTGATGATTTCAGTGTCTAACAAGGGCCCCCAGATTGCTGCAATGTCACAAATAATGCTCAAAGATGCTGCTAGGGGGAGTATGAAATGGTACAGCCATTATGGCAACTTTTTAAAAATTTAAGCCCATATCAAGTAGCCAGTACCATGTCTGCATGCTGCCATGCCCCCTGTCATGATGATAATGGACTGAACCTCTGAAACTGTAAGTGAGCCACCCCAACTAAATCGTTTCTTTTTTTTAGATAAGTGTTGCCATGGTCATGGGGTGTTGACCGAAGTTTCTGTCCCACCAGATCCCACATTCATTTAGTCCCAAATAAACACACAGAGGCCTACATTCATTATAAACTTATTGGCCTATTAACTCAGGCTTCTTATTAAGTAATTCTTACATCTTACATTAACCCATAATTCTTGTCTGTATTCGCCATGTGGGTTGGTACCTTTTTTGGCGATGCAGTCACATCTTGCTTGCTCTGTGTCTGGCTTCCTCTCTGTCTAGGTGACGACTGCAGACTGAAACTTTCCTCTTCCCAGAATTCTCGTTGCCCAGCCTCTACTTCCTGCCTGGTCACCCCGCCTATACCTCCTGCCTGGCTATTGGCCAATCAGTGTTTATTTAAAATACAAGTGACAGGGTACAGACCATTGTCCCACAGCAATGGGGTCTTTTCACAGACCCTAACTAAGACATTTACTCTCTCATAGTCCTGGTAGTCAGGGGCCCAAAATGATTCACTAGGTAGCATCAGGGAGTTTACAGAGCCGTGTTCCTTCTAGAAGCTCTAAAAATGAATCAGTTTCCCTGATATCTATCTCTCTTCTCTCTGTCTCTACCTGCCTCTGTGTGTGTGTGTGTGTGTGTGTGTGTGTGTGCATGCATGTGCGTGTGCCTATATATGTGTATACAGTCTCATGTAGCTCAAGCCTACCTTAAACTCAATAAATTGCTAAGGCTGGCTTTGAACTCCTGATCCTTCAGCCTCCTAGATGCTGGGATTACGAGGATGAAACATCACATTCAACTGCAGTTTTTTAGCTTTTAAACAGTGATTCTCAACCTGTGATTCTCAACTTTGGGGGAATCAAATAACCCTCTCACAGTGGTCACATATCAGATATCCTGCTTATCAGATATTTACATTATAATCATAATAGTATAAAAATAACAATTATAAAGTAGCAATGAAAATAACTTTATGGTTGGGGGTCACCACCGCATGAGGAACTGTATAAAAGGGTCATAGCACTAGGAAGTTTGAGGACAACTCTTTTAAAGAATTCCTGTATTCTTTGGATTCTAGTCTCTCTTCCATCTTCAAAGCTGGGCCTGTGATGCCTTCAAACCTTTCTATCCTACACTTCCACTGCCTTACAAGAACATTATCGGCCACCCAGAAGCCCCGGGAAGGGTGTACAGGTGCCCTCCAATCCCCTAAGCTTTCTGGCCATTCGGCGGGGCTTCCCCCCTCACTCTACTGGCTTTTCTGCTTATCCCACCCCAGCTTGCCCCCAAGCACCCCTTTCCATCTGTGGGGTCCTAGGGTCCCTGAACTCAGTCTGCTTCGGGGCTGAGGCTCTGGGGAAAAAGGGGTGAGTACAAGGATGCAGGGGTTTCTTTGTTCCACAAAGCGGGCTTCTTCTACCAAGCCCGCCCTTTTGTCTGCTAGGTCCTTGGCCAGCAAGTGGCCCTGAACCAGTACCAGCAGATCCATCAGGAGGGGGTCCTTAGATTCACCACCAAAGCCTACTTCAGGGAGGAGGGGATCTGAGAGCCAACTCCAATGCTAAGGAGACCTAAGAAAGGGCAGAACAAGAAAAATCCCCAAGTACACAATTGGCCACAACAAAAATTGGACCAAGCCACCGAGACTCTCCTGACCACGTTTGAAGGAAGAGATGAGCAGGTGCCAATGCAAGAATTCCTCCAACAACCTAAAAAGCAACATGATAATACCAGGATCCAGGGAATATGCAACAGGAAGACTTGAACAACCTAACCCAGAAGAAGTAGAAGAAATTGACTTTAATTGTAACATTATGAAAGTGATAGAGTCCATTAAAGAGGAGGTGAAAGACTCCTTTAAAGAAATGGATGAGAAGACTAACAAAAAATTAGGAGAAATGAATAAATCCCTCAGAGATACCCTAGAAAACCAGGAAAAAGCAATCAAACAGGTAATGGAAACAGTTCAAGACTTGAAAACTGAAATGGAGGCAATGAAGAAATCACAAACTGAGGGAAGGCTGAATATGGAAAATCTGGGTAAAAGAACAGGAACTACTGAGACAAGTATAACAAACAGAATACAAGAGATAGAAGAAAGAATTTCAGACGCTGAAGATACGATAGAGAAATAAACTCATTGATCAAAGAAAACAACAAATCCAACAAATTCTTAACACAAAACATCCAGGAAATCTGGGAAACCATGAAAAGACCAAACCTAAGAATAATAGGGATAGAAGAAGAAGAATTCTAGCTCAAAGGCCCAGAAAATATATTCAACAAAATTATAGAAGAAAACTTTCCCAACCTAAAGAAGGATATTCCTATGAAGGTACAAGAAGCATACAGAACACCGAATAGACTGGATCAAAAGAAAACATCCCCTCACTATATAATAATCAAAACACAAAACATACAGAATAAAGAAAGAATATTAAGTGCTACAAAGGAAAAAGGTTAAGTAACATATAAAGGTAAACCCATCAGAATAACACCTGACTTCTCTATGGAAACCATGAAAGCCAGAAGGTTGGATAGATGTGCTTCAGACACTAAAAGACCACGGATGCAAGCCCAGACTACTATACCCAGCAAAGCTTTCTTTCACCATCAATGGAGAAAAAAAGATATTCCAGGATAAAAACAAATTTAAGCAATACATAGCCACAAACCCAGCCTTACAGAAAGTACTAGAAGGAAAACCACAACAAAAGGAAGCAAACAACATCCATAATAACACAGACATGTAACAACCCTCCACCAGGACAACTCAAAGAAGGGAAACACACAAACTCTACCACCAAAATAATAATAATAATAATAATAATAATAATAATCGGAGTTAACAACCACTGGTCATTAATATCACTTAATATCAATGGTCTCAATTCACCTATAAAAAGGCACAGGTTAAGAGAATGGATACGAAAACAGGATCCAACATTGTGCTGTTTACAGGAAACATACCTCAACCACAAAGACAGACATTATCTCAGAGTAAAGGGTTGGGAAAAGGTTTTTCAATCAAATGGCCCCAAGAAACAAGCTGCTGTGGCTATACTAATATCTAACAAAATTGACTTCAAGCTAAAATCAATCAGAAGAGATGGAGATGGACACTTTATACTCATAACAGGAATAATCCATCAGGATGAAGTCTCAATCCTGAATATATATGCCCCTAATATAAAAGCACCCACATATGTCAAAGAAACATTACTAGAACTCAAAGCACACATCAAACCCCACACACTAATAGTAGGCAATTTCAACACTCCTCTCTCACCAATGGACAGGTCAACCAGACAGAAACTTAACAGAGAAATACGAGAAATAACAGATGTAGTGAATTGAATGAACTTAATAGACATCTATAGAACATTCCACCCAAACAGGAAAGAATATACCTTCTTCACAGCATCTCATGGTACCTTCTCGAAAATTTACCACATACTCGGTAACAAAGCAAACATCCACAGATATAAAAAAATTGGAGTAACTACCTGTGTCTTATCGGATCAGCATGGAGTAAAGTTAGAATTTAACAACAATTCCACCCCCCAAAAGCCTACAAACTCATGGAAACTGAACAGTCAACTACTGAACCACTCCTGGGTCAAGGAAGAAATAAAGAAAGAAATTAAATTCTTCCTTGAATTCAGCGAAAATAAAAATACAACATACCCAAACCTATGGGACACTATGAAAGCAGTGCTAAGAGGAAAGTTCATAGCACTTAGTGCCCACATAAAGAAAACTGAGAAAGCACACATTAGTGACTTAACAGCACACCTGAAAGCTCTAGAAAAAAAAGAAGCAGACTCAACAAGGAGGTATAGAAGACTAGAAATAATCAAACTGAGGGCTGAAGTCAACAAAATAGAGACACAGAAAACAATCTAAAGAATCAATGATACAAAGAGCTGGTTCCTTGAGAAAATCAACAAGATCGACAAACCCCTATGCAAACTAATCAAAAGGCAGAGAGAGAACACTCAAATTAACAAGATCAGAAATGAAAAGGGGGACATAATAACAGACACTGAGGAAATTCAGAGAATCATTAGGTCTTACTACAAAAACCTGTATGCCACATAATTGGAAAATATAAAAGAAATTGACAGCTTTTTAGATAAATGCCATATACCGAAATTAAATCAAGACCAGGTGTACAATTTAAATAGACCTATAAGTCGTAAGGAAATAGAAGGTGTCATCAAAAACCTCCCAACCAAAAAAAGCCCAAGTCCAGATGATTTTAATGCAGAATTCTACCAGAAGTTCCAAGAAGAGCTAATACCTATACTCCTTAACGTGTTTCACATAATCGAAACAGAAGAGTCATTGCCAAACACTTTTTATGAAGCTACAGTTACCCTGATACCAAAACCACACAAAGACGCAACCAAGAAAGAGAATTACAGACCAATCTCACTCATGAACATTGATGCAAAAATTCTCAATAAAATACTAGCAAACCGAATCCAAGAACACATCAAAAAAATCATCCATTATGATCAAGTAGGCTTCATCCCAGAGATGCGGGGCTGGTTCAACATATGAAAATCTATCAATGTAATCTATCATATAAATAAACTGAAAAAAAAACATATGATCATTTCATTAGATGCTGAAAAAGCATTTGACAAAATTCAACACCCCTTTATGATTAAGGTCTTGGAGAGATTAGAAATACAAGGATCATATCTAAATATAATAAAAGTAATATACAGCAAGCCGACAGCTAACATCAAATTAAATGGAGAGAAAGTCAAAGCGATTCCACTAAAATCAGGAGCAAGACAAGGCTGTCCACTCTCTCCATATCTCTTCAATATAGTGCTTGAAGTTCTAGCAATAGCTATAAGACACCATAAGGAAATCAAGGGGATTCAAATTGGAAAGGAAGAAGTCAAACTTTCGTTATTTGCAGATGATATGATAGTGTACATAAGTGACCCCAAAAACTCTACTAAAGAACTTCTACAGCTGATAAATACCTTCAGTGATGTGGCAGGATACAAGATCAACTCAAAAAAAAAATCAGTAGCCCTCCTATAAAAAAAATCAGTAGCCCTCCTATACACAAAGGATAAAGAAACAGAGAGGGAAATCAGAGAAACATCACCTTTCATGATAGCCACAAATAGCATAAAGTATCTCGGGGAAACACTAACCAAGGAAGTAAAAGATCTATTTGACAAGAACTTTAAGACCTTGAAGAAAGAAATTGAAGAGGATACCAGAAAATGGAAGGATCTCCCATGCTCCTGGATTGGTAGGATCAATACAGTAAAAATGGCAATTCTACCAAAGGCAATGTATAGATTCAATGCAATCCCCATCAAAATCCCAACAAAATTCTTCATATACCTTGAGAGAACAATAACTAACTTTATATGGAAAAACAAAAGGCCCAGGATAGCCAAAACAATCCTATACAATAAAGGAACTTCCAGTGGCATCACCATCCCTGACTTCAAACTCTATTACAGAGCTACAGTAATGAAAACAGCTTGGTACTGGCATAAAAACAGAGACATTGACCAATGGAATCAAATCGAAGACCCGGATATTAATCCACAAGCCAATGAACACCTCATATTTGACAAAGAAGCTAAAATTATACAATGTAAGACAGAAAGCATCTTCAACAAATGGTGCTGGCATAACTGGATGTCAACATGTAGGAGAATGAAAATAGATCCTTATCTATCACCATGCACAAAACTCAAGTCCAAATGGATTAAAGACCTCAATATAAATCCGACCATACTGAACCTGATAGAAGAGAAAGCAGGAAGTAGCCTGCAATACATGGGCACAGGAGACCACTTCCTATGTAAAACCCCAATGGCACAGACAATAATAGCAACAATGAATAAATGGGACCTCCTGAAACTGAGAAGCTTCGGTAAAGCAAAGGACACAGTCATTAAGACAAAAAGGCATCCTATTGAATGGGAGAAGATCTTCACTAACCCCACATCAGACAAAGGTCTGATCTCCAAAATATACAAAGAACTCAAGAAACTAGACATTAAATTTCTAAATAACCCAATTAAAAAATGGGGTAATGATCTGAACAGAGAATTCTCAACAGAAGAAGTTCAAATGCCAAAAGATACTTAAGGTCATGTTCAACTTCCTTAGCAATCAGGGAAATGCAGATCAAAACAACTTTGAGATACCATCTTACACCTGTCAGAATGGCTAAAATCAAAATCACCAATGATAGCCTATGCTGGAGAAGATGTGGAGTAAGGGGAACACTTATCCATTGCTGGTGGGAATGCAAACTTGTGCAACCACTTTGGAAATCAGTGTGGCAGTTTCTCAGGAAATTTGGAATCAACCTACCTCAGGATCCAGCAATACCACTCTTGGGAATATACCCAAAAGATGCCCAATCATACTCCAAAAGCATTTGTTCAACTACGTTCATAGCGGCATTATTTGTAATAGCCAGAACCTGGAAACAACCTAGGTGCCCCTCAATGGAAAAATGGATAAAGAAAGTGTGGAATATATACACACTAGAATACTACACATGGGTAAAAAACAATGACGTCTTGAATTTTGCATGCAAATGGATGGAAGTAGAAAACACTATCCTGAGTGAGGTAACCCAAACTCAAAAAGATGACTATGGTATGTATTCACTCATTAGTGGACTCTAACCATAAACAAAGGACATTAAGCCTATAGCTCACAAGCCAAGAGAAACCAAATAGCAAGGTGAACCCAAAGAAAAACATATATAGATCCTCCTGGAAATTGGAAGCAAACAAGATCGTTGGGCAAAAGTTGGGAGCATGGGGATGGGGATAGGGGTGGGGGTGGGGGAAGAGGAGAGGGGGAAGGAGAAGGGAGAAGGGAAGGACTGGGGAGAGCTTGGAGGAGTGGGAAGATGGAGGAAGGGGGGATATTGGAGCAGGGAATAAGATATCTACATTAAGGGAGTCATTTTAGGATTGGCAAGAGACTTGGCCCTAGAGTGGATCCCAGGTGTCCACAGGGATGTCCCCAGCTAGGTACTTGGGCAGCAGAGGAGAGGGTGCCTGAACTAGCCTTGTCCCATAGTCACATTGATGAATATCTTGATTATCACCACAGAAATTTCGTCCGATGGATGGAGATAGAGAGAGAGACCCACAATCACATCAGAGCAATGGACTAAGCTCCCAAGGTCCAGTTGAAGAGCAGAAGGAGGGAGAAGATGAGCAAGGAAGTCAGGACCGCGAGGGGTTGGTCCACCCACTGAGACAGTGTGCCTGATCTAATGGGAGCTCACCAAATCCAGCTGGACCGGGGCTGAAGGACCATGTGATTAAACCGGACTCTGAATGTGGCTGCCAATGGGGGCAGACTGAGAAGCCATCGATAATGGCACTGGGACCTATCTCTTCTGCATGTATTGGCTCTTTGGGACCCTAGTCTATTTGGAAGCACACCTTCCCAGGCCGGGATGGAGGGGGGAGGGCCTTGGACTTCCCACTGGGCAGGGTACCCTGCCCTCTCTTAAGGATGCAGGGGGAGGGAGGAGGGGTAGTGGGGGAGCGGGAGGGGACTGGGAGAAGAGGAGGAAGTGTAATTTTTAAATTAAAAAAAAAAGATTTTTTTTTTAAAAAAAGAGCATTACGTCAGCACAGTTTCTCATGTACCATACTTTCCCCACTAACCTGCTATGCATCCTTAATCAGGAAGCTTTCATAAGTATACGAGCCTGTTTCTGGGCTCCATATTCTTTTCTTTTAATTATTTGCTATCTTGTAAGAATCTCGAAGTGTGCTGCGTGGGCCAGCTGTGCCAGCACCAGGTCATTAGAAATGCAGCCTCAAGCCCAGACCCAGACTTTCTTAATCAGGATCTGTGATTAATAAGGTTCCCATGGGACTCAGATGAACACGGAGTCTGGGAAGCCTGATTTACCCAATGCTTTTGTGTTTATTTATTATGTATGTTCTGCCTGCATGTACGCCTGCAGGCCGGAAGAGGGCACCAGATCTCATTACAGTTGGTTGTGAGCCGTCATGTGGCTGCTGGGAATTGAACTCATGTTTGGAAGAGCAGCCAGTGCTCTTAACCTCTGAGCCCATCTCTCCAGCCCCAGTCTTGAACTCTTAATTACTATGGCTTTCCCTCGAGTACTGAGGTACCCTGTGCTCCCCCTATAGAATTTACAACTTCATTTGGGAAGAGCTGGGACTTATAAGAATCTAAGTCAATACATCAACTTTTTACTGCTTCATTTAGTTTTGCCTTTTATGATTTTCAATAAATAAATTCTGTTTTTTTCCTTTCCTAAATATCTATTATATGTCTCTCTTGTGGATTTTATTCCAAGAAGCTCACAGGTGCTGCTAAAGGTGGTGCTTTATTATCATTTTAATTGTTGCAAACATGCTGGAATGCAATATGTGTTTGCATATTGATCTAGCAACCAGGGAGAATATTTGCATTAGTGTTCATAATATTTATATGCATTTCCTCTGCATTTTGTGTAGGTAATATTTCCTATGAATAATGGTCATTTTCTTTCATGTTATCTTGACCTTTTCTTGTGTTAATGAACTACATAAGCTTTCTGGTACACCATGGTAAAGACACAGTCACAGTCTTGATCCTAAAATGAAAGACAGAGTGAATATAAATTCCTCAATATTTGTAGTTGATTTTTTTTTTTTGACAGATATGCTTTACAAGATTAAGGAACTGGTTTTTCCCCTCTAGCTCGCCAAGTTTTGTAAGAAGACATGGATATCAAATTGTATGATGTGCTTTCTCTTCTGTCAGTTACTCCTCTCACTATTCTCACAAGACAGCTGAAGGGGGAAGGGGGCCTGGTCCGGCCCATGGTTTGAGGGTGTGTCCCGTCATGGCGGAGAAGGCATGGCAGCAGGTCACACCGAGCAGTGGAGAAGGAGGGGCAGGAGGAAAGCTTGGCTGGCTCCCTTTCCCCTTTTGATTCAGTCTGGAACCCCAGCCCGTGGAACAGTGCTGCCCACATTCGGTGGATCTTCCTGCTTCAGTTAAGGCTTCCTGGAAGCACCCTCATAGGCACACCCAGAGGGGTTTCCATGGTGATTCTAAATCCCATCACTTTAACAATGCAGATTAACAGTCACAATCCCAGCCTTGTCAACTTGACCTCCAAACAAACAAGGCCATCAGAGCATTCCATCCTTTGCCTCAAAGTCCTGTTTTCACCTCCTATTGTCCCATCTCCAAAAGTTCCATAGCTTTTAGAAATCCAGATACTTTTGAGACTCAAGAAAAATTCTTAACTTTAAGAGCCTGCAACATTAAGAAAAACAAACAACAAAACAAGTCATATACTTCCAATGAAAAGTGGCAGAGTTAACATTTCCATTGCAAAAGAGGGGAACACAGGCATAGCTAGCAAAGGTTGGACCAAACACAACCAAAACACAACAGGGCAAATACCAAATCCTGCACATCCATGTCCACTATCTGTGGCTTATGGTGGAATCATCTGGGCTCCAAAGGACTTGAACAGCCTTGCAACTTCAGCTCTGCTACCTATAAAACGCTGAGTTCTCTCTCCTGGGCTGACTCCACTCAAGCCTGTAGCTTTCCCTGGCAAATGTCACATTGCTCTGGCATCTCCAAACTCATGGGGTGCCCACTACAACTTAGAGTCCACTTTCACCAATTTGTACAATATCTTCTCAGGGATTCCTGGTAGAGACGTCACCCCTGCAACACATTGCCTGCTCTGAAGAGTTCTCTGGACCCTTGGCATAAGACTCCAGGTCCCTTTTACCTTTGCAACTTTAATGTCTGAAAAAAAATGCCATGCTGATGATGTGTCGAGTTCTACTGGCAGCTGAGACAGCCTGGCCCACTTCAATGGCAGCCGCAGTGGTTTCTGTATGACTGGGTAACTGAATCTATAAAAACAATTTCCTAGGTACTTGTTTTCAAGTGGGAAACCCCTTCTGAGACATTTTGGCTCTGGGTTCTCTCAAATGACTTTGCACAGTCACAGCTGAAACTCATGTGTTAAAGGCATGCACACCAGCTCATATAGATTTGGGAAGTGATTAGACCAAGAGGTCCATGACCTCATCACAGTTCATTGATGAGGTAGTAATCTGATGACATTATAGAGATATGTAGATATTTAGAAGGGGGGAGGCAGGGTGGGCGGAGGAATGCTTCAGATCCAAAGCATAACAGTTCAGAGAAATTCAGATTTCACATAAAGTGTGGTCTTTCGATCCTATTCGTTGGGCATCAATTACATTCCAGAATCCATGCTAGACATAAAGACTTTAAAAATGAGTAAGAATCTGAATGTGGTAACACAAAACTATAATTTAAGCATTTGGAAGGCTGAGGCAAGAGGATCATCTGGTCTACAAAGCAAGTTTCAGACTAGCCTAGGTTGCAGAATTGGACTTTCGTGGCCCTAGAATCTGGTATTATTAAATGATCATGATGTCAAATTGATTCCTAAATATTTATGTTTATTCCCATGGATTTGGGCTGCTCTCAGCCTTGGTCAGAGAAACGCCTCCATGCACAGTGGGCAGCAGTCAACAGAAAGAGAAGATGCATAACCAACCAGTCAGAACAATGAGAGTAAGAAACTGAACCCTCCACCCTAAGCAGGGTGCGCAAGGCTCAGGAAATGTGGCAGAGGAGAAGGGAAGAATACAGGAGTTAGAGGATGGGGCGGTGTGCTGTGAAATGCTTTCTTCTGCACACGGCCTGGCTGATGAGTTCATGGACTCACGGTAGCTGTGGTCACCTGTGCAAGATAAAGCCAGCCAAATTCCCAGCACAGAAGGAATAGATATCTCTAGGCTCCACCCCTTTACTGAAGAGCTATTGCCTGTGGACAGTTGCCAGGGAGGCAGAATCATTCTTTTATGAGATGTTTCCCATGTTCCGGTGGATGCCCACATTCACGCTCACGTGGGCAGTGCTAACTGGACAAGGTCGGTTATCAAAAAACAATCAGCTCTCTGCCCCTGCTACCAGACCATTGAGCCTGTGTCCCAGGAGGGACCATGGTATGAAGTTTGCCTTGCAGGGCCTATGGACACAAAGGCAGTGCTGAACGAGCTGGTGTCTGTGGAGGATCTGAAAAGTTTGAAGGGAAATTTCAGTCTGAGCAGGCAGCTGACTCTGTCTTTAAGAACAAACAGTTTGAGTATGCACAGAGCCTGGTATGATGCAAATACAAGGATGGCATCAGCAGAGAAATCACACTGCGGGAGGAGCTGGTGCCAGTGTGGGAAGAGGAAGAGGGGTTGTCTTCTACCTGGCAGTGGACAACAGCAGGCTTGGAGAATATGCTACAGACTGAGCCCCAGAACCACCAGGGGAACTAGCATGCCTCATTGACAAGACCATGAAGACACGTGGACCAGTAGACACGGCCATCATTGACAGATGGTCGTCATGGGCGGCATGGCCCTCAGCATGGCTAGTCAGCTGGGTTCATTGGACTAGATGTATCCCAGTTCAAATCCTGAAGTCGGCCTCACTTTCTGTCTGCCTAGAGGCACGTGGGAATCCATGGGGGACACTGGAAGGGAATCCTGTGCATCCTTACTACCCGTCCCTCTTTTCCCCCAACCTTGTCACCATCCCCAACATCCTCCATGACCTTCAGCTTCCCATCCCTTGAGACCTATTGTTTAGTCCTAAGTCCTGTATTTGAGATGAGTGTGAATCAAGTTGGGTTGAGCCTTAGGGTGGGCCATGAATTTGGTGGGATGCTAGAGGGAATGTAGTGAGCTGGTAGGGGAGGGGAGTAGTGTGATCATCTTTCATTGTGTGCATGTAAGTGCTTCTCATATGTAAGGAAAAAAACAACTGAAGACCTTGTCTCAAAACAGTACCAGCAAATAATAGCAGTAATTATAAAAATTGTGTAAGATTGAGCCCCTCGCTGAGAGTATGAGCCCTGTGCAATATATAAAAGTCCTGGGGCAAGATTAGCTTTTCACAGGCAATTGAATCTGGGTAAATTACTGAAATTCAATAAACTTCAATTGCTTTACTTGCAAAATTAATATAAAATATTCTAATGGATTTTGCAGTGATTAAGAGGCCACTAGGTAATTCTACTTGAAAAATAAAAATGTCTCCTCACATAAAAAGAACTCCTGATAGGTCCTGGATGGGTACTTCAGTGAACAATGTACTCAAGGATTCAGTTTTCTTCATGCATCCTTGCTCTCAGGCAAGTTGCCTCTGTTGCGGTCCAGATGCAAAGCACCCCAGCCACCTTCTGTGTTAAACACTTGGACCCCGGGTGCTGGCATTGTTTGGAGAGCTCGCTGAAGCAGGTCACTGGGGCAGCCACTTTTGGTTCTCGTCCAAGTATTCTGTGACCTTTCTGCCACTGCCATGGATGGAGCCGTTCTCACAGTGCCTCCCCCCACCCCGATGTACCCAAATCTCTGAAAACCTCAGTCATTATAAGCTTTTCTTCCCTTCAATTCTGTCAGCTGGTTTGTCAGCAATAGAGAAATAACTAGCACCCCCTCTCCCCAGCTGCCTAATGACCACAATGCCTGCCATCCAGACCCTTGTAAGAAGTATTCCTCCTCCCCACCCATTAGACTTCCCTTCCACGTTGGCCAGAATTGTATTACAAGTCCATGTCTAAACTAATCACTCCAAGAGAAACACAATTACAGTAATTGATTTCCACCCCTCCGCAGCGTTCCTGGAGCCTCAGAGGGAGACGGTCATATACCTGTCCCATTTAGGGCTGAAACCAATCATTCTGAGAAATGGAATTAGAGTAATTGCTTTAGTTTGAGTGGGATAGAGCTTTCCATGAGTTCCTAGGGAAAGCCATCGACAGTCACACAAAACGAGGGCTCTTCCGGCCACAGAGAGGAAATGGATAGCTTGGTAGGGAACAGTCCCATCTGCACAGGGCCACTGTCAAAAGAGCTCATTTACAGATAGGGCTCAGAAGGGTATCTGGTACATAGCAAGCCGTCAAGTAAATATGAACTACAAATATTTCACAATGAAGTTACAAAAGCAGGCAATTTTTAACATGTATTTTTCTGATGATGTCCAATGACAGATGCTACCATTGTAAGACATGCATGGGAGCTTCAGGGAGGAGTCAGCCCCTAGCTAGTATGAAGAAAGGAATGAAGGAATGGAAAGGTACAGGGGGAGGCAGGTATGGGATGCTTCTATAAAAGACATCGTCTTCACTTGAGTATTGAAAGAAAGGGGTCACCTAAGGTAGAATATAAGTATGGGCACGGCACTAGAGGTTGACCAATGCCAATCCTCTGGGCACTTGAAATTTCTGGAAAAAAGATGGGAGAGGAAGCTCCCGAAAGTAGTGAGACACCAGAACACGGCATCTTGGGCACTTCAGTTCATCTTAAGCACATTCTGGAATTCATTAACTTACCGGGAAGGAATCAGCAAGGTGATAAAACAGTGTGCTGGCTCAGAGAAAGATAATACAGTTGGGGAATGGGCACGGAGACACTGTTGATGGGGCATGTTGGCATGTGCCTGTAATCTCATCACTTGGAAGACAGACGCAGGAGGATTGGGAGTTCAAAGTCATCCTCAGCTACATAGAGAATTTGGGGACAGCCTAGGCTACATGAGACCCTGTCTCAAAACAGAGTAAAAGTTCTGTCCTATGTAGCCAGCTTTTCTTGTGGATACCGGGGTATCCGGGGCCTTACGCAAACAAGTTAGGCAAGGGCTCTACCATCAATCTTCCTGCCCGTAACCAGGTCTTAGAGTGAGGAAGACTGTAAAGATTACTTTACAAGGTTGTAACTGGAAGTTCCTGTTGATTGTACCAGAGGAAGGTAGGATTGAACTAGGATGGTATACGTTGTCAGACATAGTGATCATCAGTGAAACTGAGGGAGAAGGGGAAAAGAAAAAGTGAATTATGCATGGTGGCTCACAACTACAATCCCAGCACTCAGGAGGCTAAGGCAGGGAGATTGTAAATCTGAGACAGCTTGGGCTGCATGGTGAGTGGTTGACTCCAAAAACAAATGAAAGGAGAGTGAGGGAAACAGCTAGTGTTTACTGTGCTTGCCGTGTAGCACTGGGACCTGAGTTGGGTCCTTAGTACAGAAGTTGTTGTTTTTTGTTTTTTGTTTTTGTTTTTTTTTTTTTTTTTTTTTAAAAAAGGCAGGCCATGGGGCATGTGGATATAATCCCAAAGCTGAGGAGGCTGAGACAGGCAGATCCCTGGGGCTCTCTGAGGCCTAGCCTAACTCGTGAGCCCCAGGTCTCAGATAGCTATCCTGTCTCAAAACAACCAAAAATAATAAAGTTGGAGCTAGCAAGTTGGTTGGGTGAGCAAAAGTGCTTTCTGCACAAGTCTGACACAAGAGTCTGATCCCCAGAAACCAAGTAAAGATGGAAGACGAGAACCAACCCCACAAAGTGGTCCTTGGACCTCCATACATATGCCATGACACCCAGGCACCCATATGCACATACGTTTTACACACCCACACACACACACGCTGGGAGTAAGAAGAGGAGGAAAGGGAGGAAGACATACTGAGTAATGAAAAGTACTCATTTCTGTGTGGGTTTGGAGAACAGCACACATCTCTAGTAGCTGTGGGACCAGCCAGCAGGTATATAGGAGAGCAACTGTCCAGGGCACCAGCAGAAGCATTACTGTGAGGGACCATCACTCTAGGGAAGCCATGTCTCTTGTTCCATTCAAGCCATGAGGCTGGGAATGTGGACTCTTGGCTGGGTTTTAGACTCATAAATAGCCACTAAACCTAAAGGCAGGTGGCAGTAGGCCTCCAGGTAGGGGAAGGGAGAAGGGCAATTTATTTTAAAAATTGCAGGGTGTCATGGTCTATCCTAGGTCTTGGACTCTGAGGTTCTCAACAAGTGTGTTGTGACCCTTTTGGGGGTTAAACAATCCTTTCATAGAGGGTCACATATTAGATAGTTACATTACAATTTATAACACTAAATCAGGCAGTGGTGGTACACGCCCTTAATACCAGCACTCAGGAGGCAGAGGCAGTTGGATCTCTTTGAGTTCAAGGCCAGCCTGGTCTACAGAGAGATTTCCAGGACAGCCAGGGCTACACAGAGAAACACTGTATCAGAAAAAAAAAAAAAACAATTCATAAGAAAGGCAAAACTCCTGATGGAGAAGAATGCGTCTTTAAAATCCAATACAATGTAAACTTTAAGCTCTGATGGTAATAAACTGAGCAAAGTATAAGGATTTAGAACAATTGGGCAAATAGATTTACCCTCTTGTTCACTTCCCTCAAGTCTTGTACTGGACTATTGTCTCGAGTTCCAGACTTTTGGATAGGCAGCAAGGGGGTATTCCAGGCTGACTGGCAAGGAATAAGTATATGCCTGCTTCAAGGAGGCACCTGATGTGAATCTTGCCTGGCTTCTGGACTGATGTGGTACTGCTTGACTCGATGGATGTTGCCCCAGATGCTAGTCGCACAATGATGGGTGCCTCCTGTTTTGCCAAGCCAGGAGGATTGTCCTCTACCCAAACTGTAGGAATTTCCTGGATCAGCAACTTTTCCCCATTCCCCCTCCAGGGAGTGGATTGGATTTTGGAGGAGCAGATATTTCTCACTTATTGGGCAGGTTACAGTTAAAGCCTTAGCAGGGCCTCCCAATTACCAACTAGGAGAGTCTCCTGAGAATGATATTGTTCTCCTGGAGCTTGTCCAAGAGGTCCTGCCCCAGTAAAGGGTAGGGACATTCAGGAATAACAATAAAAGAGTGAGTCACAACTCCATGTCCTAGGTTAATAGTCTGGTCAGTGGTCCACTTATATTCTTTGACATCTCCTGTGCCCCCTGTACTTCCATTGTTTGGTTGATACAGGTCCCACGGGTTCCTGTCATATTGAATGAACAGCCACTATGTCCACCAGAAATTTTATAGGTTGGCCCCTATGGTTACCATAGGCTCCTGGAGGTTAGTTTGAAGGAGCCTCAGCTTCACCAATCCTCCATAGCTTAGATTGGGTTGGGTTTAGGGGCTACCTGTTTTCGGTGTGGACATTTATTTTTCCAGTGACCCATTTCTTTGCAGTAGGCACATTGGTCTTTTGTAAAGGTCTCCTCTTCTTATCATTGTATACTTGGGCAGAGCTGAGAGTGGCTGGGGCTTATAGTACATGGTGACATGTCCCATCTTCTTTACCATAAAATCTTCTTTGCTGTTTCTGCCATCAAATACTTTCTGGGCTATCTCCAATAGTTCTGACCTGTTTTTTTTTTTTTCCTGCAAACCCATTAATCTTTTGCATCTTTCTACATATGTCAGGGGCTGACTGAGTAACAAAGGTCAGGTTAATCACCTTGAGATTTGCCAGGTCCACTGGGACTATAGGAGCATATAACCAATAGGAATCCAGGAGGTTCTCCAAGAAAGCTGAAGGCAATTCATCTAGGCCCGGTTTCACATCTGTTACCTTAGACACCTTAGAGAGGTTAGTGGGCTTTCAGGATGCCTGCTTCATCTCTTCTAGATGAACCTTGTGGTATTCACAGAGCGACCTCCTACCTCTCTGTGTGCTGTAGTCCCATTGGGGTCTTCTTCTTGGCAGACCCAATCTGCCAATCAATCACTTCTGCCCTCTGGTCATCAACCACTGAAGCTAATCCAGGGAGTGCTTCAATTTCTCTCATGGGAATCCATCCCCTTTCCTCGGCAGTGAAGACGGAATGGAGAATTTACTGACAGTCATCCCACTTGGGGAGATGGTTGAAAATGATAGAATCAATTAGAGAAATTAAGGCATCAGGGTTAATGCTGAGAGGGTCGTTCTGGCTCTTCCAATTGTAGAGAACAGTGGTGGGAAAAGGGACATACAGTTAATGATTGTCAGGAAACAACTGTAGGCAAGCAAGGACTGAAGGGGGTGCCACCCCAGAACCAGAATCAGAGAAGTCAGGAGGGCCTTATGGGACTCCCTGGAGGGTATGGGGAGAAGAAAATACAGGGGGAGGTAGGGAAGACCTGGCGGGAGAAGATAGGTGGAGGTAGGGAAGAACTAGATAGTAGGGTAGGGGTAGGTGTAGACGGGGGGCAGAGTGAGGTCTTGGTGGTGGGGACTAGGGTGGCAAAGGTGGAGGTTGAGGTGATGAAGGGAGAAGAGGATGAAGATGGTTGCATGGAGGCAGGAGGGATCCTTCCTTCTGTAAGTTCTGCAGAATGGTCTTCAAAGGGGCTTGTCGGTCACTGCTACAGGCCCTTGAAAGGCCTGTATGTTGACAACTAGGACTTGGCCGCCTTGCCCATTATGAACCATACAGGCCTTTATGAAGGGGTGGGGGTGGGTTGGAAATTGTTTCAGCTGTCTTTAGAAAGACGTAGCCAATCTGATCCTGGTGGCCAGGCTTACTGAGGATGACATTAACCACTGCCCTGGCTATCTGAGAATTAGAAGTACCCTTGGAGGGTCAGTCAGCATGAGTGTGGGCCATTCAGCTTCACAGAATGTTTGGAGGTGATGCTTGATGCTAGGATAATTATAATCCTCCTTAATTATAGGTGAGTAAAAAATCTATCAAAATTCTTTAGGTTAGAGGATGGTTAGATGTGTTAGTTTTATTACCCATACTGTATATCAGTTCAGTCATCCCAAGTCCAAAATAAACCAGTGAACACAGAAAGTATGAATGGCAGAAAGAGGACAATAAAAATGAAGCCTACGATAAAACCTACAAACAAAGATAAATAGGGCATAAAAATCAGGCCAAGAACCTCAGGTGGGCAGGGCAATGTCTCACTTTTTGCCCCGGATGGGAGAATATTGTGATCCTGTCAAACCCCTTCCACATCCTAGGTAGGGATCCCACAAAACAGAACGAGACTACAACTCACCAGGAAGCCTCCGTAGACACTTGGTGCTTTTCTCAGCACAATCGTTCACCCTGACAGTCCTCTAACTGAAGGTAGCCCCAGAGCCTTGGAACATCTTACGACACATGCCACCTGAGGCAGTCCCCATGCCCCTGGAGTTCCGGAGCAAAGGTCTGGGTTTAGAATTTGGGTGGGTGATCTGAATCTCGCTAGGGTCTCCAGAAAATGTTAATCCTAATGGCTAGAATAAGATCCGATCACAACTTGAGCCAAATTTGAAGCAAACTTAATTTTTTATTGGGGTACTCCCAAAAGCTAGACTGGACTGGCTCCTAAGTCAGGTTAAAAAGAGAAGCCCCAAATTCATCCCTTGGGCCCCTTTTAAGGAGTAAAACCACAAATAGTTTTACAGAGGGGAGACAATGGGGCAATAAGAAAATTAAAAAAAAAACTTTAAAAATATTATCACCCACCATGTGATTAGGGAGGGGTGAGGGAAGATCAGGGAGGGTAAGGGTATTCTCCAAAATAAATCAAGGTCATGGGTTTGGGAAGGGTCAGTCTCCAGGAAACAGAGAGCAACTTAACTCTTGCAGTAAATACAAACTTATTTTTTTTTAAATGCAGCATAATGGCTTCTGCCTTCAAATGGGGTCAGGCAGGTTCCCCAGGGGAACTGCATTAAAGAGTTCCAGCATTAGGAAGGTTGAGAACTGTTGCTCTAACTTGTAGAAAGAAGACAACCCAAGGTAAGTGCCACGCCTCATGGTACAAGCAACACATCCATGCTTTTGTATTTTATGCATATGAATGATTTGTCTACATGTACCTCTACACACTAGAAGAAGGCATCAGGTCCCATTATAGACAGTTGCGAGCCCCCATATGAATGCTGGGAATTGAACTCAGGACCTCTGGCAGAGCAACCAGTACCCTTAGCCATTAAGCCATCTCTCCAATACTTCATCTGTGCTTTTAAATGTCCAAATGAAGAAGACCGATGTGCGAACACTTGTGTTAATAATACCTTTGCTAATGTTGTCTTTTATTATTTAGTTAGTTACAGACAGGTTCTCAATAGTTCAGGCTTCCTTATACCCACATCTTACAGTGACCTTGAACTCTTGGTCCTCCTCCCTCAACTTAGTACTGGGATTTACAGGTATGCATCCTCAATATCTGGGCTTGGCAAATGGCAATTCTACCTGAACTGGTTTTATCAAGTCCTAAGCAGGACTTTGCATGTTCCTGTCAGGACCAGTGACTACCACCTGCCCCTGTGCTTCTCAGCTCCAACCTCCCTCTAAGGGTAGTAACCATGAGAAAGGGCCTGGGTTTCAACAGTATCCACCTCACATGCTCTGTACGCTAGGCAGCATGGGCAGCACCTTTTGAACTCTCTCCAAAAAGAGGCATCCTGCCAAGACAGAATGTTCCGACCTGCTCCACCCAGAAGATAAAACCACAAACGTGTTTGCGAGAAGCAGCAAGTAAGGGAGGAAGGTAAATAAGTTTGCGCAGGAGTTGGCTACAAGTTGAGAAGGAAGTACAGGTGCTGGCTGCTCTGTGTGGGGCTGTGTACCTCTGTTCCCACCTTAGGGACAAGTCTTTTGAAGTGTCTCATCCCCTGGTGCCAGCCCCTGGTTGCTCCTGGAGGACACCTTCTTTTATATGGAACACTCACGTGGCAGGAACCCCATCAGCAAGGCCTTAATGCCTAGCCAAAGGTCACAGTGCAAAGGAAGGCAAGAGAATGAACTATTGGAGTCAGAAGGTACTAACACCTTGTCCCAAGGCCTTCCTACCCACTGCTGTGCCCTTCTTCCCATCTCATCCTTGGTCAATGCCAAATCCACCATGCCCCACCCCCAGTCCAAACATTGCACACTGTTTCTCTCTTGGGCTTATATCCCTGCACTGCCAGGAAACTCTACAATGCACTCTGGGACAGGAGCTCCTTCAGGGCACCATAGTGTCTACAGAAAACACTGTCATCATGAAGGGACTATTGATCATCTGCCACCCCCACCATCTTGTGACCTTCTCAGAGACAAGGACCCAGTCTCACAATGTTTGTGTTTGCCCAGCAATTCCATTCCTAGTTATTTGCCTCCCCCCACACAATAGTAACAACTTGCATGAAATCTGTATACAAACGTTAACGGCATTTTGTTCACAGCAGCAATCCAAATGGCTGAACCATTATAAAAACCACAGAATGAAATACTACTTAGCAAGGAAAAGGAAGGAACTCCTGAATGTGCCTGATAACCTTGATAAGTCTCCCTGAATTATGAAGTGGAGGGCCGGACTGAAATAGCTCCGTGATTCCATTTATGAGTCTTCCGGAACAAGTAGTGCTAGTGGATTAGAAGGCAGATAAAGGTTACTGTTATGATGGTATCTACATATGTAGTGTCAAAACTCTAAGAGAGAAAAACTTACCTGCCTGGAAGAACTTAACCGAGAGAGAGAGAGAGAGAGAGAGAGAGAGAGAGAGAGAGAGAGAGAGAGAGGAGAAGAGAAAAAGAGAGAGAAGGAGAAGGTAGCATACTAGTTGATAACTAATCAAAACACGAATTAACTTCACAGCAGAGAAAGATGTCATTCACTTCACAGTGCCCAATGTTTGCCTCAGAAGTCCTGGGAGGCAAGAGGAGCTCATCCTTCTGCCCGGTCACTAGATGGGTAACTAGGTGGTTAAATGACTTGCTGCTACTGTAGCGCTGGTGGGTGACACAGCAATTCCGATTCCTGCTCTTTTCTCTCTCAGTGTCATTATGCTGTCTGGGAATTTTCAGCCTGTGGATAGAGACACACAACAAAACACTCGGGTCTGGCTTTCTTCAGCGCCTCAGGCAGAAAGGCTGCCCATCTCCTCCCTGGAGACTACGAGGTGACTCAAACTGCAGGAGGGGGCCAGTCTGACTGTGGGAAAAGAAAAGCAAACAGACTCAAAGGCTTCCAGAAATCAGCCCCCATGTGGCTCACCAACAGCACCTTGGCCGGGG